>BDSI01000087.1:0-23844 GCA_003117195.1 Eudorina sp. 2006-703-Eu-15
ACAAGATCACTTTTAAATACAAACCTGCTGCACCTTGATCTGCTTCTTGGGTTTGGATGTTTTTGGCTTGTTAGCAGCAGCAATACTGGTGCCGGCATCCTCCGCCTGCATGGCAGTCTGTGGAGCCGAACCACTGGCAGGCATCGAAGTGCCAGCAGCCGTCTTGGGGTCTGCACGCGAGGGTAGCAGGGACAGCATTGGAAGCATGCAATATGTGTGTGCGGATATAACTGATTTGCTTATGCTAAGACTATCTAGTCTGTTTATGGTCGACGCTGCGAGCTTGTGCCTGCCTGTGGCAGGTCTGGCGCTTCAGGCTTCACCACCCTTATTTTCCACCCACAAAATTACATTCGCACATAATTAGAGCATTACATTACATACATACACTCGTATATTGTTGGGAATTTGACATTGTGGCTTTCTCGCTGCCTGTATACACAAGATCACTTTTAAATACAAACCTGCTGCACCTTGATCTGCTTCTTGGTTTGGATGTTTTTGGCTTGTTAGCAGCAGCAATACTGGTGCCGGCATCCTCCGCCTGCATAGCAGTCTGTGGAGCCGAGCCACTGGCAGGCATCGAAGTGCAGCAGCCGTCTTGGGGGTACGCGAGGGTAGCGGGGGCAGCATTGGAAGCATGCAAGTATGTGTGTGCGGATATGACTGATTCGCTTATGCTAAGTTGAAGGTCATTGACAATGAGTAGGTGTGTGCAGAGCATTATAACAGCAAACATACATCTTGTCTGTCCGTAATTATGTCTGTGGTATTAAGTTGGAGGCGACAGATTAATGTGCACGCAAGAAACAATGATGGTAGGTGCCCTGGGCGGCTGGAGGTAAGTTCGGCGAAATAGTTTGGGGCTGCCTCAATCCACACAGAATCCGACGACGGAACAACGAACGCACATACACTGTCTGATCCCGTGACCATCAAGGAGTGAAATGCTAATATACACATCATCTGCTGGATTATATAGTGCGTTCATTCAGTCATGCAAACAAGTTACCCCGCCCGAAAACACACTTACACTTTCAGATGCCGCATGCATCTACTTTATCTGTGTTCGTTGTCGCAGGAAGAGCAGGTGCACCAATGCTGCTTTTGATGTCCATCGCCGTTGGATCACCACCAGGGCCGCCGATGTTAGGTACCAGCGCTAGCAGCAATACGGGTGCCGCCACCTCCGCCTGCATGGCGGTCTGTGGAGCTGAGCCGCTGGCAGGCATTGAAGTGCCATGCATGTAGGCGTGGTGCCGTCGGTGGACTGAAGCGCGCGGCCAGCAGCCGACTTGGGGTCTGCACGCGAGGGTAGCGGGGCAGCATTGGAAGCATGCATGTATGTGTGTGCATAGTGTGCAGACATGACTGATTCACGGCAAGTTACCACAACGGTACATAGATCCTAGTCACATATCGTAACATATGGCGTAAGAGAAGGCTAGAATGGTAAAGGTAAAGCATTTACTACCAAACGTGAGGAGCTTGCAGGACGGGCTCTTCCAACGTTTGGGTCGCCTGCACAAAGAAGATGATAGCTCAAAATACCTGTTAGGTATATACTAGCGATACAGGCGATTCAAGGAAAAACTACTTAGAATGAGGTGCCGAGAGAAAGGGCTGTACCCAGACCAACTTAACAAGGGTAGGAGATGAAATGTGCACCACCTTTCTTATGAGAACTACATAGTTTAGTGAGCGCTCCAGTAAATAAACAAAAAAAGGATAGTACGGCCTCCGTTCGTTACGGATCATCAAATGTATGCTGTAAAATCAATCATGGAATTAAATAAAATGATTCATAGTATATAAGTATATGTACGTACTTGCTTGCTTTCATGCTGGTATATGTAAAAGTGTGGTATGACTGCGGTCACAGTGAGCTGGGACTGCGGTCATGGTCGAGTGACCGCGGTTCCAGCAGTATGACCGCGGTCATGTACGGCATGGCCGCGGTCACTGGGCCATGACCGCGGTCACGTACGGCATGGCCGCGGTCACTTGGCCATGACCGCGCTTATGACCGCGGTCATGGGTCTGACTTTCCTGCCAGTATGCCCGCCATCCCTGCAGGCTGATTCATTGTTCCTGCATGGATTTATTTTTACTTTTGCAGGAGCTAAAATCTTGCCTGCATGGAGTCTTAACCAGTCTGCAGGAATACTCATTGCCTTGCAGGAGCTAGCATGTTTGCTCAGGGCATTTACTTGTTATGCAGGAAGGTAGTTATGATTCCTGCGGGCAAGTTCTGGCTCATGCAGGACAGGCAGGTGCTTGGCCGCGGTCACAACCGGCTGTGACCGCGGTCATGGCCCAGTGACCGCGGTCATGGCCAAGTGGCCGCGGTCACTGGGGCTGTGGCCGCAGCCATGTACGACAAAAATTTCTCTGACCGCGGTCACAAAAGTATGTCCGCGGCCAAAGGCAAAACATACAAAGACGGATCATGGAATAGCTTGCTGGGACTCTTCAACTTATATTCACTCGTGGAAAAAACCAGTCATGGAGGGCGCCGCCAGTCATGGGCCCAGTCATGGGCCCAGTCATGAACCCAGTCATGATCCCAGTCATGGCATGCCCTCCAGTCATAGGCCCGTTCATGAGGAAGTGCAGCCATGACTGGCGGCAGTCATAGGCCCGTTCATGGACGGGGGCTTCATGACTGGCGGCAGTCATAGGCCCGTTCATGGACGGGGGCTTCATGACTGGCGGCAGTCATAGGCCCGTTCATGGACGGGGGCTGCATGACTGGCGGCAGTCATAGGCCCGTTCATGGCCCCGTTCATAGCCCCGTTCATGACCGATCATGACTGGATCCCAAAATGACTAGAATGGGTCATTGGGGCTCCCGCCAGTCATTGATCGCAGGTTTCTAGTCATACCCCGCAGGCCGGAAGTCATAAGTCGCAGTCATAAAATGTCCATGACTGGCGTCATGACCCTCCACATGACCGTTACAGTGCACTCAATGACTCTGCCCAGTCATGCCCGGCCGGCTGCCCATGACTCGTACTTGCACGTTATGACTCGTACAGTGCACTCAATGACTCTGCCCAGTCATGCCCGGCCGGCTGCCCATGACTCGTACTTGCACGTTATGCCCGTTACAGTGCACTCAATGACTCTGCCCGGTCATGCCCGGCCGGCTGCCCATGACTCGTACTTGCACGTTATGACTCGTACAGTGCACTCAATGACTCTGCCCAGTCATGCCCGGCCGGCTGCCCATGACTCGTACTTGCACGTTATGACCGTTACAGTGCACTCAATGACTCTGCCCAGTCATGCCCGGCCGGCTGCCCATGACTCGTACTTGCACGTTATGACCGTTACAGTGCACTCAATGACTCTGCCCAGTCATGCCCGACCGGCTGCCCATGACTCGTACTTGCACGTTATGACTCGCACAGTGCACTCAATGACTCTGCCCGGTCATGCCCGGCTCTTTCCCGTTCTGAACCGCTTGTGGGTGAAACTGACGTTTTCCCCCGTGCCCCCGCCGGCCTTTGCCACGGCCTGTATCTCAGCCCGCATCTCTTCTATGGTCTTCCGCTTCTCGCCGGAGGGTTCCCCGTCAGTGCTACCGTACACCCCTCCCCCCGTAACGGCCGCCCTCCCCACTCCTGCCCCGCCGCCGCCAATGCGCGCGCCGCCGCGGCCACCACGTGTCTCGCCACCGCCACCACTTGCCCCGCCGCGGCCACCACTTGCCCCGCCGCCGCCATCGCTTGCTCCGCCGCCGCCATCGCTTGCTCCGCCGCCGCCACCGCGTGCCCTGCCGCCGCCACCTCACGCCCCGCCGCCGCCACCTCGCGCCCCGCCGCCGCCACCTCGCGCCCCGCCGCCGCTGCCGTCGGACGGGCGTCGCCTAGCGTACTCGTTCAACTCGTCCTCATCCTGGTCATCCATCTCCGAAGCCGGAACCGAAGACGGCTCAGCGGGTGCCCCCCGTGGGTTGCCCTACATGTTGCACGACAAATTGTATTGATCAGTTGCGAATACCCTAGAACCAGCAGCACAAAAACTGTTTGTGACTTGCCGCTGGCCCCTCGTAGGAAGGCCCTGCGCCCCCGCCGACAGCCGCCGGTGCAGCTGCTGTGGGCGCCTCTTGAGCATCACCGCAAGCGCCCTGTCACATTGCACAAATGTCAATCCTGCCCCTCGTCTTTTGCTTGGCATAGGCGACACATGGTCCCCACCTGGCGTGCGCGCGCAAAAGCGTGCGGAATTGTTGACTTCTGGACCGCCTCCTTTTTGCGCTGCAGGGCCTTGATGTCGCAGCCGAAGAAGATCAGAGCGGCCTTTGACACCTCGACTGCGTACCAAAGAAGGCCATGTTACAGCGCAAATGTATCAGTACCGACACATTCATCACCTCGTGGCTTACATGATGTGTAGCAGTAGATGTACTCGATCGCGAGCGGGAAATTGTCGCAGTAGCTGATGTACAGGGACGCCTTCAGCTCCTCCGGCAGTTTGGCGTGCAGAACCTTGGGAATCTCGAAGGGTCCGCCTTGCCGCTCAGAACCTTGACCAGGTAGGCAGAAAGCTGACCAGACGACCCGGTGGGGTAGTCCTTCCAGGCAACTGCAGTAACAAGGCAATAAATATTACCCGCTTCTAAACTATGACATTGCCTGTTGCGCCAGTGATGAAAAGCCGGTGCTAAGCAAAGATGGCAAGCATGGCGTCTTACCTTTGTCGAGGTCCATGACAGAGTCAGCACTTTTGATGTCGTAAAAGAAAGGTGATGCACCAGGCGGCAGGTCACTGAAGTTCGCTTCCACATGGTTGACAGTGAGGTCATCATCGGACCGCAGGGTAACAATCTTCCTTTCTACCACGCCAGCCGCCCTGTTGACTGGAATCAAAGACAGCACAGCTTCTATCAGGATTTCTCCTGCGTCCGATGGAGTCGGGTTCAAAGCTAGTCCGGTCAAGGTCTCAGTCGTCATGGTCAAGTCTAGGGAGTCGTCACTGATGTGAAGCGTTTCATAAAGGACGTCCTTGTATGTGATAAATTTGTGATATGTTATTCTAATTCTTTCTTATGTATGCTGGTGTGAATATGTGAACGGTCTGCCATTTTGAGGTTGAATCTGGATCCGTTATGGATCTGGTCCACAGGAGTTCCTGCACACCTTCAGGCATTTGTAACTTTACAGTCACTAATGTTTTGATAACATTACTATTACATACTATGTTTGCCGCAATGGTGCTCGGAAAGAGTTCCGGACAGTGTTGCCATGCGCAAGGTACATTTTTCCTACAGACGCTGCGTACATTGTCTAGCATAATCTTACTAGAGGCTTTGATTGCTTGACTGTGGTGCCATGAATGGTGTTATGAATAACCGGAGGTTCCTCAAAAGTGAATGCGCTGGACATGATCGCACACGAAATTTGCCATGTGCGATAATGCAACGTCCCAAGCTTGTGTCTGGTGGTAGACAACAGGCAGTGTTTTGGGGGTTGCCTGAATACCGACGGACGATACACCATACCGCGGCCCATCACACACTCACCCTACCACCACGCCGGCCTAAAGCCGGACTCCCACCATACCATTCCCTGCTATGGTGACAACATGTGGTCACACCGTGCTCCAGTGCGTACAAGTAATGTGAACGATGCCGAAAGTTGCTCTCGCCGTACGTCGCTAGATGGCGACGTACGGCATGGAAAGTGCACCGCACCGTTCTCCCATGGAATGAGGATGTACGGTACACACACTCACTCCTCACCAGCATAAATGCACGCACACACAGCGCTCTGCACGCCTGGTATATCACCATACATACAGACCCCACCAAGTCAATACAGACCACACACGTCGGAGGGATCCTGCCGTCCAAGCACAAGGACCTTCTAGGCCCCTTTGTGTAATAAACAAGTCTGCGGGTCTATGCGGCTCAGCACACCATGTGTTACGTTATGCCCGATAGGTCGTTGTCCCTTAAATCCCATGCACCCAGGTCTATCACATGCATGTCTCTACAAGGGGTCAGGCCTGATGCAACAACAGGTGCAGAGCAGCTGGTTAGTGTGTAAACCGTTGCAAACCATCAGATAGCGGCCAGGGTTGCATGTCGCAAGCACGCCCCCCTGCCCTGCACGCGCACCAACGCATCGCCCAAGTCGTGGAGGTCATCACCCGATCCGCAACCCAACCATCCCCAATCGCCTTCGCTACTTTGCCTAGCACAGTCTCGCCGTACGTCCCTTGGTGGCGACGTACGGCACGCGCAGCCGCGAAACCGTTGCAAACCATCAGATAGCGGCCAGGGTTGCATGTCGCAAGCACGCCCCCCTGCCCTGCACGTGCACCAACGCATCGCCCAAGTCGTGGGGGTCATCACCCGATCCGCAACCCAACCATCCCCAATCGCCTTCGCTACTTTGCCTAGCACAGTCTCGCCGTACGTCCCTTGGTGGCGACGTACGGCACGCGCAGCCGCAAAACCGTTGCAAACCATCAGATAGCGGCCAGGGTTGCATGTCGCAAGCACGCCCCCCTGCCCTGCACGTGCACCAACGCATCGCCCAAGTCGTGGGGGTCATCACCCGATCCGCAACCCAACCATCCCCAATCGCCTTCGCTACTTTGCCTAGCACAGTCTCGCCGTACGTCCCTTGGTGGCGACGTACGGCACGCGCAGCCGCGAAACCGTTGCAAACCATCAGATAGCGGCCAGGGTTGCATGTCGCAAGCACGCCCCCCTGCCCTGCACGTGCACCAACGCATCGCCCAAGTCGTGGGGGTCATCACCCGATCCGCAACCCAACCATCCCCAATCGCCTTCGCTACTTTGCCTAGCACAGTTTCGCCGTACGTCCCTGGTGGCGACGTACGGCACGCGCAGCCGCGAAAACGTTGCAAACCATCAGATAGCGGCCAGAGTTGCATGTCGCAAGCACGCCCCCCTGCCCTGCACACGCACCAACGCATCGCCCAAGTCGTGGGGGTCATCACCCGATCCGCAACCCAACCATCCCCAATCGCCTTCGCTACTTTGCCTAGCACAGTCTCGCCGTACATCCCTTGGTGGCGACGTACGGCACGCGCAGCCGTGAAACCGTTGCAAACCATCAGATAGCGGCCAGGGTTGCATGTCGCAAGCACGCCCCCCTGCCCTGCACGCGCACCAACGCATCGCGCAAGTCGTGGGGTCATCACCCGATCCGCAACCCAACCATCCCCAATCGCCTTCGCTACTTTGCCTAGCACAGTCTCGCCGTACATCCCTTGGTGACGACGTACGGCACGCGCAGCTGTGAAACCGTTGCAAACCATCAGATAGCGGCCAGGGTTGCATGTCGCAAGCACGCCCCCCTGCCCTGCACGCGCACCAACGCATCGCCCAAGTCGTGGAGGTCATCACCCGATCCGCAACCCAACCATCCCCAATCGCCTTCGCTACTTTGCCTAGCACAGTCTCGCCGTACGTCCCTTGGTGGCGACGTACGGCACGCGCAGCCGCGAAAACGTTGCAAACCATCAGATAGCGGCCAGGGTTGCATGTCGCAAGCACGCCCCCCTGCCCTGCACGCGCACCAACGCATCGCCCAAGTCGTGGGGGTCATCACCCGATCCGCAACCCAACCATCCCCAATCGCCTTCGCTACTTTGCCTAGCACAGTCTCGCCGTACATCCCTTGGTGGCGACGTACGGCACGCGCAGCCGTGAAACCGTTGCAAACCATCAGATAGCGGCCAGGGTTGCATGTCGCAAGCATGCCCCCCTGCCCTGCACGCGCACCAACGCATCGCCCAAGTCGTGGGGTTCATCACCCGATCCGCAACCCAACCATCCCCAATCGCCTTCGCTACTTTGCCTAGCACAGTCTCGCCGTACGTCCCTTGGTGGCGACGTACGGCACGCGCAGCCGCGAAACCGTTGCAAACCATCAGATAGCGGCCAGAGTTGCATGTCGCAAGCACGCCCCCTGCCCTGCACGCGCACCAACGCATCGCCCAAGTCGTGGGGGTCATCACCCGATCCGCAACCCAACCATCCCCAATCGCCTTCGCTACTTTGCCTAGCACAGTCTCGCCGTACATCCCTTGGTGGCGACGTACGGCACGCGCAGCCGTGAAACCGTTGCAAACCATCAGATAGCGGCCAGGGTTGCATGTCGCAAGCACGCCCCCTGCCCTGCACGCGCACCAACGCATCGCCCAAGTCGTGGAGGTCATCACCCGATCCGCAACCCAACCATCCCCAATCGCCTTCGCTACTTTGCCTAGCACAGTCTCGCCGTACGTCCCTTGGTGGCGACGTACGGCACGCGCAGCCGCGAAACCGTTGCAAACCATCAGATAGCGGCCAGGGTTGCATGTCGCAAGCACGCCCCCCTGCCCTGCACGTGCACCAACGCATCGCCCAAGTCGTGGGGTCATCACCCGATCCGCAACCCAACCATCCCAATCGCCTTCGCTACTTTGCCTAGCACAGTTTCGCCGTACGTCCCTGGTGGCGACGTACGGCACGCGCAGCCGCGAAAACGTTGCAAACCATCAGATAGCGGCCAGAGTTGCATGTCGCAAGCACGCCCCCCCTGCCCTGCACACGCACCAACGCATCGCCCAAGTCGTGGGGGTCATCACCCGATCCGCAACCCAACCATCCCCAATCGCCTTCGCTACTTTGCCTAGCACAGTCTCGCCGTACATCCCTTGGTGGCGACGTACGGCACGCGCAGCCGTGAAACCGTTGCAAACCATCAGATAGCGGCCAGGGTTGCATGTCGCAAGCACGCCCCCCTGCCCTGCACGCGCACCAACGCATCGCCCAAGTCGTGGGGGTCATCACCCGATCCGCAACCCAACCATCCCCAATCGCCTTCGCTACTTTGCCTAGCACAGTCTCGCCGTACATCCCTTGGTGACGACGTACGGCACGCGCAGCTGTGAAACCGTTGCAAACCATCAGATAGCGGCCAGGGTTGCATGTCGCAAGCACGCCCCCTGCCCTGCACGCGCACCAACGCATCGCCCAAGTCGTGGAGGTCATCACCCGATCCGCAACCCAACCATCCCCAATCGCCTTCGCTACTTTGCCTAGCACAGTCTCGCCGTACGTCCCTTGGTGGCGACGTACGGCACGCGCAGCCGCGAAAACGTTGCAAACCATCAGATAGCGGCCAGAGTTGCATGTCGCAAGCACGCCCCCCTGCCCTGCACACGCACCAACGCATCGCCCAAGTCGTGGGGGTCATCACCCGATCCGCAACCCAACCATCCCCAATCGCCTTCGCTACTTTGCCTAGCACAGTCTCGCCGTACATCCCTTGGTGGCGACGTACGGCACGCGCAGCCGTGAAACCGTTGCAAACCATCAGATAGCGGCCAGGGTTGCATGTCGCAAGCACGCCCCCCTGCCCTGCACGCGCACCAACGCATCGCCCAAGTCGTGGGGGTCATCACCCGATCCGCAACCCAACCATCCCCAATCGCCTTCGCTACTTTGCCTAGCACAGTCTCGCCGTACATCCCTTGGTGACGACGTACGGCACGCGCAGCTGTGAAACCGTTGCAAACCATCAGATAGCGGCCAGGGTTGCATGTCGCAAGCACGCCCCCCTGCCCTGCACGCGCACCAACGCATCGCCCAAGTCGTGGAGGTCATCACCCGATCCGCAACCCAACCATCCCCAATCGCCTTCGCTACTTTGCCTAGCACAGTCTCGCCGTACGTCCCTTGGTGGCGACGTACGGCACGCGCAGCCGCGAAAACGTTGCAAACCATCAGATAGCGGCCAGGGTTGCATGTCGCAAGCACGCCCCCCTGCCCTGCACGCGCACCAACGCATCGCCCAAGTCGTGGGGGTCATCACCCGATCCGCAACCCAACCATCCCCAATCGCCTTCGCTACTTTGCCTAGCACAGTCTCGCCGTACATCCCTTGGTGGCGACGTACGGCACGCGCAGCCGTGAAACCGTTGCAAACCATCAGATAGCGGCCAGGGTTGCATGTCGCAAGCATGCCCCCCTGCCCTGCACGCGCACCAACGCATCGCCCAAGTCGTGGGGTTCATCACCCGATCCGCAACCCAACCATCCCCAATCGCCTTCGCTACTTTGCCTAGCACAGTCTCGCCGTACGTCCCTTGGTGGCGACGTACGGCACGCGCAGCCGCGAAACCGTTGCAAACCATCAGATGCCTCGTGCGTGAACGCTTTCAAGTTCCTGTAACTGATACTACGTAATTGTGTTACAAAACCCCTGAAATTGTCTCACAACGTGCATGTAAGCAAATGTCAGTAGCTAGGACACATATATGGTGTTCGACTGACACATGGAGTCTCCAAACGTGTTTCAATATTAACGATCAACTCTATTGTGCCCTAGGTCTAGGCGCTAAGGCCGTCGGGCGAGGGCCTCACCAGCATGCACTGTAGCCGACAGTCACCTTGTAAACGCCTGTACCTTCAAGGATTTTCCTCTTTCAGATAGTTCATACGTGTGTTATACATTGTTAAAGTGCCTCGAACAGTGCCAGAACAAGCATGGAGACAAATGTCAATAGCTTCTGATGCACATATGGTGTTCGACTGACACATGGAGACTCCAAACATGATTCATTATTAGCGTTCACCTCTAATGTGCCCAAGGTCTAGGCGCTGAGGCCTTCCAGCGAGGGCCTCACCGACATGCACTGCGGCGGACAATCGCCTTGTGAACGCCTATACCTTCATAGAATTCCCTCTTTCATATAGTCCATACTTGTTTTATGCATTGTTAAAGTGCCTCGAACAGTGTCAGAACAAGCATGGAGACAAATGTCAATAGCTTCTGATGCACATATGGTGTTCGACTGACACATGGAGACTGCCGCTGGTGATGGGATGGTCGACGCGGGACGGCCTGCGCCGCGACTCGACCGTCTTCTGCAGGTGGGGTTCGATCAACGACCATTTGGCCTGGGCCAGGGTCCTGCGACCGTGAGATGCTCGTTCAGGTCAATGCATGGCGTTTCCGTACTTGGGTCTTGATCTAGTTGGGTTGACTGCACGCATGACCCTGGGCACCCCTCTGATGCAGGAACCGGGCGGTGAGACAGAGGCTGCGGCCCTGGAGGCCAGCAGGCACGCGGCCGTCGGGAACCAGGAGGGCGCCGTTTCAGAGGCCCGTGGGGATAATGCGGCTGGTGATGGGATGGTCGACACGGGACGGCCTGCGCCGCGACTCGACCGTCTTCTGCAGGTGGGGTTCGATCAACGACCATTTGGCCTGGGCCAGGGTCCTGCGACCGTGAGATGCTCGTTCAGGTCAATGCATGGCGTTTCCGTACTTGGGTCTTGATCTAGTTGGGTTGACTGCACGCATGACCCTGGGCACCCCTCTGATGCAGGAACCGGGCGGTGAGACAGAGGCTGCGGCCCTGGAGGCCAGCAGGCACGCGGCCGTCGGGAACCAGGAGGGCGCCGTTTCAGAGGCCCGCGGGGATACTGCCGCTGGCGATGGATTGACGGTATCAGACCCTGGCCGGCGTGAGCTAATCGGCAGTGGGGCCAACAACATCCGCCTGATTGGCGCAGGCCAGCTTGAGCAGCATGCCAGACGTTACCTACAGGTGAAATTGGGCCGTATTGTATGTTGTCGGGATGGGATTACAGGGCATTTACCAACTACTCGCCCACAGTGGGGCTTGCCTTTATTAGTAGCAGAGCATGGTCATGGCCCAGTGACCGCGGTCATGGCCAAGTGGCCGCGGTCACTGGGGCTGTGGCCGCAGCCATGTACGACAAAAATTTCTCTGACCGCGGTCACAAAAGTATGTCCGCGGCCAAAGGCAAAACATACAAAGACGGATCATGGAATAGCTTGCTGGGACTCTTCAACTTATATTATTGTTATTTTAGAGACTATTATAACTTCCGTTTCTTCCACTGAATCCTCAAAGTCGTCAATTCACTTGTTGTAATAGTCCTTTCCGCCGTAAAGGGCCCTGTAAACTCTTACACTTAATGCCATCCCGTGACTGATTGTTGACACAAGTGTTTCATTCAACCAATTTCAGTCTGTATCGAAACATTTGATGTAAAATCATTAATCCAGGTTGCTTGCGCAAGGGTGAGTCGAACTGCCCAGCGAATTGTTCATGAGCGTCCAACGAAATATTTTCTCAAATACCATAATTGTTCAATGTTTCCTTCATCTATTAATGTTTGTATTAGGATAGACGGCAAACCTCTGGCAAGACGACCTCAATTGCGGGCGGCTGATGTTACGTGCTCATGACATGATCTGCTTACATATGTGCATATGTGATGAACCCATTAGACTAAGTGACTACGCTGGCCACAGGTGTTCTACAGCTTAACTGTTGCCACTATGCCGCCACTCGACCTTCGAAGACTCCCGACATCCTGGGAAGATTTCGTTGATGATGACCAGCAGCTCTTGGCTGCGTACCCAGATGAGGTTCCTGAGTTAAAGAAGGCGCTTGCACTTCGCTCTAAGCAACCAAGCGCCGCTGCTGTGGACCTATGCGCGGAGTCGACCGACCTCCAGTTTGCGGTAAGCAAGACATGACCCGTGCTCGAGCAAGGGTAAAAATCATGTACGGTGAACCGTGACTTACCCCTTGCTCGAGCAAGGGTACACAAATTTTGTTCATTTGAGACAGTACAAGTGCAAATAAACAAAAACGTCAATTTTCTATTATTGGGGATGTTCGGGGCAGATAAGGACACAAGGGTGGGACAAACAACCCGGCCCTGCAGCGACCTGCGTCGCTCGGCCCTGGCAACAGGTGCAAATGCACTCCCTGGCCCCTGATGTTTTTTGTTTATTTGCACTTGTGCTGCCTCAAAATTAACAAAATTTGTGTACCCTTGCTCGAGCAAGGGGTAAGTCACGGTTCACCGTACATTATTTTTACCGTTGCTCGAGCACGGGTCATGTACGGGTCACCGTGCTTACCGATGCCTCCCGACCTCAGCGACAAAAAGCTGCGCAACGAGATAGTGGCCTCAGCGACCGACCGGATTGAGCAGAAATATGAGCAGGTTATGGACTCACATTTGGAGGATGCCATTTTCGGTGCATTGCGGAACCTGCTCGATCTGGTTGCCAAGCTGAAGAGTGGTGACTCAGCCGGTTCTCCAGCTGCCTTCGCCACACCAACCGACAATGATGTCTCACGCAAGCGTAAACTCCAGGTAACGTTCATGAACACAACATGATGGGCTAACATGGATATCTCTGAGTCATGGCAGGTTGGTGCGGTGTGTAAGCTCTAATTTGCCTAATTGTCTCCGCCCTCTTATATCCTTATCACACTATCACTTAAGTCATTGCTAACACTATTGTTAGTTACATGCATTACTATTGTTTTTTAATGAGCAACAGCATATGAAGAGCTCGTGCAAAAATATCATATTACTGGGCGGGCAAACCCGAGTGTGGCATGAGCATTGATAGTGCCATCTGCACCGCCGTTTTACCCCGCCTCTCAGTTCCGTCTGCTGGTTTACAGAGGACCCCGCTGGTTGCCATGCACCATTTTGGTTTACGTTAACGTCATAACGTTTCTGGAAATGTTTTGTGGGCCCCCTCCCACAGCCTTCAAGGATAAAGAGACACCGCGGTTGGTCCGGCCCGGGGTGCGTGCATGGCGGGCCTGGGTTATGTGTAAACGAGGGTGTCTGCTGGCTGCCCCACCTTCCCACGCCCCGGGGGCCACATCCCCGCCGTCCGTGCTCAGACACGAGCGCGGATTGTACACCCAGGTTTCCCTTGCATGATGACGCACGGGCGGTGCAACGGACACCGCGGTGGGGCCGGCCTGGGGTGCTTGGCCGGCCTGGGTTATGTGTAAACGAGGGTGTCTATCTGCTGGCTCCCCCGCCTTCCCACGCGCCGGGGGCCACATCCCCGCCGTCCGTGCTCAGACACGAGCGCGGATTGTACACCCAGGTTTCCCTTGCATGATGACGCACGGGTGGTGCAACGGACACCGCGGTGGGGCCGGCCCGGGGTGCGTGGCCGGCCTGGATTTCGTAGAAACGAGGGCGTCTGCCGGTTCCCCCCCTTCCCACGCGCCGGGGGCCACATTCCCACCGTCCATGCTCAGACACGAGCGCGGATTGTATACCCAGGGTTCCCTTGCATGATGACGCACGGGCGGTTCAACGGACACTGCGGTGGGGCCGGCCCGGGGTGCGTGGCGGGCCTGGATTTCGTAGAAACGAGGGCGTCTGCCGGCTCCCCCACCTTCCCACGCCCCGGGGGCCGCATCCCCACTGTCCATGCTCAGACACGAGCGCGGATTGTATACCCAGGGTTCCCCCTTATGATGACGCACGGGCGGTTCAACGGACACCGTGGTGGGGCCGGCCCGGGGTGCATGACGGGGCTGGGTTATGTGGAAACGAGGGCGTCTGCTGGCTGGGGGCCACATGCCAGCCATCTGTGCTCAGACACGAGCGTGGATCGTTCCCATTATATGCATTTTGTGTAACACACTGTGGTACATTCGTATTCAGGTGATATGGATGACGGAGTTGTCAACTATCATATGGCCTAATCAAGAAAGTTGTTACTGGTGTGATCTCATCCGTGTTCCCAAGATCAAGTGTACGGGCCGCCGGTGTTGGGCCAGGTAGTGGAGCAGCCAGTAACCTGCTGGCTGCAGACATCAACCGACTAGAAATGGAAATGCTGGCCGAGGGCGAGGAAGAGGGCACGCCAGGTAAGCACTGTTGCTGCACCATCTGTGCTGTTGCTCATGTCCCTTGCTCTTCTTTAGCTACAGTAACCTATCTGAAGGATGGCCACTTTCTGCCTACATGTTTATTAGTGTATCTGCCATGAATGTCCTCTGTAGTGAACTCGAATGGAATAAGTTCCTGGACTGGCGAAGCAAGCAAGGCGGTTGGGACTAATGGACAAGAGGGGTCTTCAACGGATCTCCAATTCACCTCCCCACACAGCACCCCAACAGCAGCAGTGGCTGATTTGAACGGTTTTGGTGGAATCCATTTCGATAGTGGGGCCATGCTTCTGCAAACTCCCATCACCTGTGCAACCCGTGCTCATACAAGCACTAAAATGAGAATCGTGTTGCAGACTCCGGCAAAACCGGCTACACCTGCAACTCATGTCCCGGGGGTACAGCCAGGTAGGTGTAGTAGGTGGGGCTAGTAACTCCTGAATCACCCTTGCTCCAGTACGTATACATGTCTTCATAGACTTCATGTGTCCGTCTCATCCAAACCTGCTTTACCTTTTATGTCTCCTAAACGACCTCCATTAGCCGTGAATTGTCATGCCAGCCCACATGTTAAATGTCAAGTATGATGAGTGGTGTTGCAGATGTTACAATAGTTGGAACACCAGATAAAAATCCATAGAACAGAGGACAGTGTATTACTAATAACATCCCTGTTCTATGTTTATCTAATCTATCCCTGTTTTATTCGCTGTGTACCTCATGGCTCTCCACTTGCAACTGGTACGACATCTTCTCGGAGGCGTGTCCTGCCCATACCAGTCAAGGATACCGCAAACCTGCTGTTTGCTGGTAAGTGTCTGAAATGCAGATGTGTGGCTCACACAAGGTACCAGTTACACAAGTAGTGCATGATGGTTAGCGTACACTGGCTATCTCTCTGCATGGTCAAGGGCGAAATGGCCATGACTTACACCGGCATAGGGCACTCCATTTACTCCATTACTGTGATGCCCAGCCTACCCATCCAGACGTCACACAAATCAGACAATTTGTTGTATTGCTTATGGCCCTTAACTGATGAAAGGAATGGTAGTGAAAACCACCAGTCAGAATAGTCAGCAGAAGCAAGCATGCAACCATGCAACCATTGTATTAAAAAAACCATGCTTGTTTGGTCTTCATCTGCATGCATGCAGGGTCCCCACAGCCGGGCAGCAGCAAACCCGCCTCAATACTGACAGGGGCGAAAGAGGTGAACATCGGGGCCAACAAACAGCAGCGACCGAGCTTGATGCATGTGGAGCTGTATGACTTGGTTTACCTGCGCACCAAGCGTATTTAGCACACAGAGTGGTCAATAATGTGCATCCAGATGCTCTTGTATATTGTAGCCGACGTTTCTGCATTGGGGATTGGTTGATTGCTTAACTGGTTCCAGACATACATGTATGTACACCGGCTCTGTTTTGAAGCATCAACGATCCGTTTTGAAGTATCAACGATTCTGGCTAATTAGATACTATAATTTAGATAATGTGATGTGATCAACTCGCAGTCTTATTGTTTTGTGTGACGACCAGGATGATGTAGGTGATGCCTTACATACCACGGAGGATAAGGTAACACAATTTATCAGCGCGAATGGTTTATTGTCTGATTAGATGTCATTTTTGGTGCATATAGACTATTGGCATACTGATTACTTCGGGAAATGTAAGAAATGTTTGCTGTCTGTCTATCTGAATTTGTTTCCAACATGGAATAATTATTCCAACATGGAAACCGTTCTTCATTAACAAAAGTCGGTCAGCTTGGGAAGTCCGCAGCCTACATGAATGACATCTTGCTTTACTGAACCTGTGCCTATATTTTTTACCTTAACAGGTAGAAATTACATTTTATTATTACGAATAATGTTCATTAACCAAAGCTCTTGTGGAATACTACGTTTCCTTTGTGCATTAAGTGTGCATGCAATTGTGAGCAATAGCTGGGATGCCTGCAATCTGATACAAAATTCCAAAAATCCAGCTGGACGTACTGGACGACGGGTCAGACACAGGTATGGCATCCATCCAGTGCCTCCGACGGGATTTTACAATAATTAAAAATCCCGTTATATTATCCCGTTATATTTTACAAAAATTAAAATATACGCAACTACAATGGAACCTTGATCGTCACGCCTTACCAAGGCTCATATACCTTTGATGGCATGGATGTCAGGCTTGCTGAGGTGATGATTTTATGTAAGTGGCCCATGTTGCCCACCTTGTGTTATTTAAGCAGGCAGAACAGGAGTGCATGCCATGTGAGGGGCCAAGTGGCGCCCAATAGTTTGCCCGTATGCCCGTATGTGTATAATATACCCATTGCCCGACTCATATCATAAATAAAAGGCTGCGGTGTCGGAAGAACGCTGTCGATTTGGCGCGCTGTTAGTTGTTGTCAGGGTTTCGTGGAAGACTACCAGCTGGTGCGGGTCGTCGGCTGCCTTGGCCACACAGACTCACACCACAATGCTGTATGTGCGTGCTTGCGATCCTCTCGTTGTTACCCACCTGCAAGCAAAACGCGATGTAGCCAGCACCGCCAAAGATGATCAATCCGGAACGATGCAGAATAATGTAATGATGTGCGTGAGTGAAAGCCCACCATGTGTGTGTGGGCTGCGGGGTTGAGGTGTCTGGAGCTACTACAGCTACCACACTACTACAGGTACGACAGCTACCACATGTAAGCGGATGGCAAGCTATGTATGTGTATACGCTAGTAATAATCATGCTATTTTACATATGGTTTTCTTACTGGTAAGCACATCAGAATGATGCGCTTGTATATAGGGCAATTCAAAATGTTTGATTAGTATGATTCAACAAATTGTAACATAAATATGTATATATAATTACTAAAACAATAAAGACAATAATTAATTACTATTTATTTAATACAAATTTAGATATTCACGTGATGTACCAGTCAGTACCAGCCTGTAGAAAACAAATATAAAATATTAACACTCCTGCATGCATCAAACAAGCTCCTGCAGGAGCCCCATCTAAGGCCATGCTCTTCTTGCAAGAGCATTGATCTCTCCTGCAGGACGGTCAAGATGATTCCTGGGACACTGGCACCCTCCTGGGGTGTCACACCTCCGGGCTCCTGTACCCCCCAGGAGAGTACCCTCTAGACCCGCAACCCGTGGGACAGGCGCCATGCATGGGGCAGGAGCGGTCCACTCAGGGCGTAGAGGACGCGGATAGGTAAAGCTGAGTATGGACACACATGCAGCGAACATCACCCCATAGGCCAACCTCGAGGTGCTTCTTGGATGTCCGCGCTTTTTGTTGGAAGTGCGGCAACCGCGCGCTGGCAGGAACGGCACAGTCATCAGGGCGCCGAGGACGCCGATGAAGCCGAATATACACACGGATGACCTACATACCTCAAGGTGTAACGAACCCAGCGGATGCATATGTGTACACGCACGCAAGATGCATGTGTACACACACGCAAGCCGGTTTTATTGGTAACAGCTTACGGCTAGATCTAGTTACCTGCCCCACCTACTAGCACAGCAGGGCCGGTCAGGCTGCATAGCCTTCCTGGACATTGCGAAAGCGTACGACACCCTAGACCGACCCTTCCTCATGGGATGCATGGACGCGATGGGGGCCGGCGATGGTCTGATGAAGTGGACCCGTACCCTCCTGTCGGAGACAGCGGCGAGAGCAGTGGTGAACTAGTTGAACGGGTACAAGTAAGTCGGAGCTAGTCCCCATGACGGCGGGGGTCAGGCAGGGGTGCCCGTTAGCACCATCGCTATATCTATTTGCAGTACAGGCGCTGCTGTGCTGGCTTCAGCAATGCGGGGTAGGGATCAGATAGGGCCGCAGGATGGTGAGCTCACAACGGCGGTGCAATGCGCGGATGACACGGAAGTAGTGCTGGGGGGCACCCAGGCCGTGGCGCCATTCCTGGGATATATGGATACGTACGCGAAGGCCTCGGGGCAGCAACTCAATCTCGACAAGGTCGACCTCCTGGTTGTAGGGGCGGCGGACGAGTCGGGCGCAGTCGCGATGGGCGCGGGTCCGGGGCTGAGGATTGTTCACCGCGCCACGGCGCTTAACCTCCCTTTCACGAACCCAGGAAGGGACGCTGAACTGCACTGGAGGGCGCACGGGGACAAGGTGGAGCATGCGCGGGCCAGATGGGCCGGGTGGGCGGTCCGCCTCGTCCTGGGACCCAAGGGCGGGGCAGACGCCCCATGGCGGCGAATTCTGCTGGAGTTCCTACGCGGAGCGATACCCGGCTTCGAACCAATCATGGCCTTGACGGCGCCCCATGAAGGACCATGGCTGAACTGCCCCGGAATGCCGGAGGGAGTGACTCGGGTAGCAAGGGCGCTGAGTGCCCTCCCGCCGGTGATCGATGTCGAGGCGGACCCCCTGGCCCCAGGGGGTTGGTGCTGGAATGCACCGCTGTGGGGTAATCCGCTGTTACCACAAGGGCTGCAACAAGGCGAGCGACCCGGGCTCGAACATAGGCATGCTGCCCTTGCCAAATGCCTGTCGTTGAGGACCATTGGGCATGCGGTTCGAGCGATATCCCGGCTCCGGGACACGACAGACGGATGGGAGAGGAACTTGGACGCGACCCCCCCGACCGCCCGCACACAGCGACGGCGTCGTCGGGGATGGGCAGTGTTTGTTGGGGAGTGTTTGGGGATAGGAGCCGACGGGTGGCAGGAGTGGAACCGGTGGAGGGAGTGTGAGGCGGCCCTAGAGGCGCTCAGACAAGACATCCCATCGGGGTGGTGGGAGGCCGCCGAGGGGACCCTGGGGCCCACCGAGGCGACCCCCCCCCCAGGGAGAGAGGAAGTCACGGATATGCTGGTGGTGAGGCGCATGGGGTGGAGGCTGCAAAACGGCCTCAAGGTGGCACTCCACGAGTACACCGTGCGGTATGGCACGGCACTGCAGTTGCACAGCCTCGGGGAGGCGAGGCGTGCGGCACAAACACACTTTGTTTGCGAGCGCTTGGGGTAGAGGATACTGCGCCAGAAGTGCCGAGGATGGTTTCTAAGGTAATAGAAAACATGCAGCGGATGTGGACGGAGGCCAAGTGGGAAAACTCCAATGAGGCGTATTGGCGACTGGCGGTTGATGGCATCCCGATGCTTGGTAACTCCCACATGAGAGGGGCGGCGGTGGCCCCTTGTGGATGCGGGACATAACCCGGCGCCGGGGCGGTACGGCCAATGCCCAGGCAACACCATTTTTGGGGCTGTGGGGTGGCCCGAGCGGTTGTCGCGCAGATCGAGGCACGGCTAGGGATGAGCCTTCAAAGGCAGCAGGTGGGGCTAACCACGCACCCCGTGGGTGTGCAACAGTGCGTCTGGGACATCGTCGTCTTGGCGACAACCAGTGCCATGGAAACGGGCCGGCGAGCCCTGAGGGCCGACAGGTCCAGGAACGCCGACGGGACCCCTCGGCCATCAGTAGATGCTGAAGGGCTAGCCGCCCGGCGGGCAGTGGCGGACTTTTGGAGCCGCGCGGCTCTACGACTTCGCCGAGCTGGGAGTCCCAGTGAAAGGGTGGTCAGCGGTGGCGGCTACAAACCCCATCTTGAAGGTGCAGGACGGTCGTCTTGTGTGCCGTGGCCCGGTTCCGTCAGGCCAGGATTCTTAACCGAAGCCCTGTAGGCGTTCAGTAGTAGTGGGCCGCGGGTGGACAGGGCACTGACGCCCGGTGGAGCTATCGCTAGGTGTGGGCGGTTTTTTCGGCCCGGTGGGACCGTACGGGCAGGCCCCTGATGGTGACTCGCGAGGCCCCGTGGCCCTCCAAGACTACGGGCCACCGCTGGAGAAGTGACCCCGCCTTGGTTGGGGTAGTGGTTCGCTAATAGGGGCGCCCTTGTGGCTAACTCCCCCTGAGCGGGCTTTATCCCTTGCCATGGTTGGTTCTCAGGAACGGGGTGGTTCCCTGGTAGTGTGCGCCCGGGGAGTGTTTCGGTGCACTTGTGGAGCCTGTCCGGAGCGCCATGGTGGCGCCAGTTCATTTAGGCAGTGTATGGTGAGGAAGCCTCGGCTGTCGCCGTTGACTGTCACCGATGACCCACGGGGTCCGCTGTAACATCCTCATAATAATCCTTAATAATATCTAGTTATTTAGATAACGTACGTTTGGCGTCTTACGTGGGCATTAATGAAGCTGAGAACCTGAAATTTCTTGTGGTCCTGGTGTGATGTGTGAATCACGTTTGATTCAGCAACTGCATTTTGCATGCATTTGCATGTAAAACTTCCCAGCAGGCATCGATCACTCATAAATAGGACGACCAACACTGCCATGCGATCGCATATGGGTTGATGCGGGCAGCAGAGCCGGGAAGTCATCAGCCCTAGTTGACGTATTTGTATATGACTAAGGAGCGAATTGGCGGGCGGTTGCGACGGGCACACGGCCGTGGCGGGCGGGCGCTGTCGATCGCGGAATGCAGCTTCACATGATGAATACACAAACGTTGCATAATCTTATAATATAAGTATTTTTTAGTCATTAGACATTTTATTTGATGTTTCAATTCACGTCGATTCTGTGACAGTGGACCCCGCGGGTCAACGGTGACGTGCCGCAGCTAGATAGCCGCAGCCCGCGCCGCCGTCCACAACGGCGTGAAGGTTTCGTCATCAGAGGATGGCACGTAGCATGGACCGCCACGCGCAATTACTGTATCATAAATAGTTGGCGCACAATTTGCGATATCAGTTTATGGTGTACGAACTGAGTCATCCGCCAGCCCGCTGAAACTGCTCACCTCGTCCCAGAACGAGCAAACGCACAACGTACCAATCGACGTACGTAATTCGCGACGCCCGTATCCATCCGGTGGTGAGGCGATCGAGTCCGTCACCTCATGCCCCCGAACCGCGCACGTACTGATGTACGGCGGTCGGCTTCGTTCCCGCCCGTCCACTCCATCCAGCTAGCTCCAACGTACAAAAGCGGTCTACAAACCCCACGTCTTCACACTCAGGTCGCACATCTGGCTATCCCGTTACACGGGTCACCTGATACCTGTCATCAGTAGGGCGGATCTTGTTTCGATGCTGCGAGATACCCTTACTTTCCAACGATCAACCATGGCGCCGTCTCGCCGCGTGGGCGGTTGGTACCCCGCGGTCGGTGGCGGTCGGGTGACCCTGGCGGCGGTGCTGCTGCTGGCTGTGGTGCTGACGGCTGTGGGCCCTCAGGGTGAGTGAGGCTGGCGGCTGCTGCCCCTAGTCCCTGGCAAAAAGGGATCCAAGTAAGGAGCAGCTTGAAACACACGATCGAGTGTCAAACCGGCCTGCTGGGTTGCCTGTTACGTCTGGAGTCATGCCAACCCATCGTACGACATGGCAACATGCATACTGTGGGACTTGCTAAAACAGTATCTCATTCATCATTCACTCGTTCATTCTGTGCAGTACGCACATAAGGACGTACACTTGTAAGGACGGTCTGACACACAAGTCGGTGTCAGCATGTACGGCGAGCAAAAAATAAAAACCGCCGCCAGATTCCCAATGCCTTGGATTTATGTAGATCAGCTGCAAGCAAAGTGACCACGCACCCATGCCTGCCATGCCTCTTGTCCTTTCCCTGCTGTTGCACAGGCGCCAAAGCCACCAACGTGCACAGGCAGGTCGAGGACAAGGAAGATCATTACAGGAAGTGCGACAAGCTGCCCAACAAGCCGGTGTGCGACCTGCACGGCAAGGTGTACCCCAACGCCTGCTTTGCTGAGGTAAGCATGCGTTTCTGCGGTCGTTGCAAGGGGTGGGATCAGTTGGGTGTGTGGGGATAGGTGCGTGCATGTGTGCCCTAGAAAGTAGGTGAGTGGGTGCAGGCAGGTGCGGCTTTAGGGGTCAGGTAATTTTGGGGATGGTACAGTCATTGCAGGTTGCTTTGTGTGCTTTGCGGAAAAGAACCATCAAGGTGGACCCAAGTTCCGACCCGGTGTACCAATGGGTCCAGATAGCTGGTAGGCGCCTCATCTTATTAGCCCCTACCAAGGACTGCGCACCCATCCTCCATCACCCACGAGTGGTCATGCAGCCATACTGGCCAACACACCAGGTTACCAGCGCGCAAGGATTGCATAATTATTGGCAAGTCACAACTAATATTGCGTGAGGTACTACATTCGGCCTTTCACAAAACTTAGGACCGATTCCATTCAGCCAAGTAATACAACATGTCTAAACACCTACCTAACATCGTGATCAATGCAGGCTGATGGCGTGGAATTCGAGACGTGTGCGCCCCCTGGCGAGGGCGACAAGCACGGCCGCGAGGGCGACAAGCACAGCCGCGACGGCGACAAGCACGGCGCGAGGCGACAAGCACGGCCGCGAGGCGACAAGCACGGCCGCGAGGGCGACAAGCACGGCCGCGAGGGCGACAAGCACGGCCGCGAGGGCGACAAGCACGGCCGCGAGGCGACAAGCACGGCCGCGAGGGCGACAAGCACGGCCGCGAGGGCGACAAGCACGGCCGCGAGGGCGACAAGCACGGCCGCGAGGGCGACAAGCACGGCCGCGAGGGCGACAAGCACGGCCGCGACGGCGACAAGCACGGCCGCGACGGCGACAAGCACGGCCGCGACGGCGACAAGCACGGCCGCGACGGCGACAAGCACGGCCGCGACGGCGACAAGCACGGCCGCGACGGCGACAAGCACGGCCGCGACGGCGACAAGCACGGCCGCGACGGCGACAAGCACGGCCGCGACGGCGACAAGCACGGCCGCGACGGCGACAAGCACGGCCGCGACGGCGACAAGCACGGCCGCGACGGCGACAAGCACGGCCGCGACGGGCGACAAGCACGGCCGCGACGGCGACAAGCACGGCCGCGAGGGCGACAAGCACGGCCGCGAGGGCGACAAGCACGGCCGCGACGGCGACAAGCACGGCCGCGACGGCGACAAGCACGGCCGCGACGGCGACAAGCACGGCCGCGACGGCGACAAGCACGGCCGCGAGGGCGACAAGCACGGCCGCGAGGGCGACAAGCACGGCCGCGAGGGCGACAAGCACGGCCGCGAGGGCGACAAGCACGGCCGCGAGGGCGACAAGCACGGCCGCGAGGGCGACAAGCACGGCCGCGA
>BDSI01000087.1:24212-83290 GCA_003117195.1 Eudorina sp. 2006-703-Eu-15
ACGCGCGGCGACAAGCACGGCCGCGAGGGCGGCAGCGGCGACAAGCCGCGAGGGCGACAAGCACGGCCGCGAGGCGACAAGGCCGCGAGGGCGACAAGCACGGCGCGAGGGCGACAAGCACGGCGCGGCGACAAGCACGGCCGCGACGGCGACAAGCACGGCCGCGACGGCGACAAGCACAGCCGCGACGGCGACAAGCACGGCCGCGACGGCGACAAGCACGGCCGCGACGGCGAAGCGGCACGGCGACAAGCACGGCGCGAGGCGAGGGCGACAAGCACGGCGCGAGGGCGACAAGCACGGCCGCGAGGGCGACAAGGCGACAAGCAGGGCGACGCACGGCCGCGAGGGCGACAAGCACGGCCGCGACGCGACAAGCACGCGCGAGCGACAAGCACGGCCGCGACGGCGACAAGCACGCCGCGACGGCGACAAGCACGGCGCGACGCGACAAGCACGGCCGCGACGGCGACAAGCGACGGCCGCGACGGCGACAAGCACGGCCGCGAGGCGACAAGCACGGCCGCGAGGGCGACAGCACGCCGCGAGGGCGACAAGCACGGCCGCGAGGGCGACAAGCACGGCCGCGACGGCGACAAGCACGGGCGGAGGGGGACAAGCACGGCCGCGAGGGCGACAAGCACGGCCAGCGAGGGCGACAAGCACGGCCGCGAGGGCGACAAGCACGGCCGCGAGGGCGACAAGCACGGCCGCGAGGGCGACAAGCACGGCCGCGAGGGCGACAAGCACGGCCGCGAGGGCGACAAGCACGGCCGCGAGGGCGACAAGCACGGCCGCGAGGGCGACAAGCACGGCCGCGAGGGCGACAAGCACGGCCGCGAGGCGACAAGCACGGGGGGGGCGACAAGCAGGGGGGGGGGGGGGGGGGGGGGGGGGGGGGGGGGGGGGGGGGGCGGCCGCGAGGGCGACAAGCACGGCCGCGACGGCGACAAGCACGGCCGCGACGGCGACAAGCACGGCCGCGACGGCGACAAGCACGGCCGCGACGGCGACAAGCACGGCCGCGACGGCGACAAGCACGGCCGCGACGGCGACAAGCACGGCCGCGACGGCGACAAGCACGGCCGCGACGGCGACAAAGCCGACGGCGACAAGCACGGCCGCGACGGCGACAAGCACGGCCGCGACGGCGACAAGCACGGCCGCGACGGCGACAAGCACGGCGCGAGCGCAAGCACGGCGCGACAAGCACGGCCGCGACGGCGACAAGCACGGCCGCGACGGCGACAAGCACGGCCGCGACGGGCGACAAGCACGGCCGCGACGGCGACAAGCACGGCCGCGACGGCGACAAGCACGGCCGCGCAGACGCCCGCGACAAGCACGGCCGCGAGGGCGACAAGCACGGCCGCGAGGGCGACAAGCACGGCCGCGACGGCGACAAGCACGGCCGCGACGGCGACAAGCACGGCCGCGAGGGCGACAAGCACGGCCGCGAGGGCGACAAGCACGGCCGCGAGGGCGACAAGCACGGCCGCGAGGGCGACAAGCACGGCCGCGAGGGCGACAAGCACGGCCGCGAGGGCGACAAGCACGGCCGCGAGGGCGACAAGCACGGCCGCGAGGGCGACAAGCACGGCCGCGAGGGCGACAAGCACGGCGGCGCGAGGGCGACAAGCACGGCCGCGAGGGCGACAAGCACGGCCGCGAGGGCGACAAGCACGGCGCGAGGGCGACAAGCACGGCCGCGAGGGCGACAAGCACGGCCGCGAGGGCGACAAGCACGGCCGCGAGGGCGACAAGCACGGCCGCGAGGGCGACAAGCACGGCCGCGAGGGCGACAAGCACGGCCGCGACGGCGACAAGCACGGCCGCGACGGCGACAAGCACGGCCGCGAGGGCGACAAGCACGGCGCGGGCGACAGCCGCCGCGAGGGCGACAAGCACGGCCGCGAGGGCGACAAGCACGGCCGCGAGGGCGACAAGCACGGCCGCGAGGGCGACAAGCACGGCCGCGAGGGCGACAAGCACGGCCGCGAGGGCGACAAGCACGGCCGCGAGGGCGACAAGCACGGCCGCGAGGGCGACAAGCACGGCCGCGAGGGCGACAAGCACGGCCGCGACGGCGACAAGCACGGCCGCGAGGGCGACAAGCACGGCCGCGAGGGCGACAAGCACGGCCGCGAGGGCGACAAGCACGGCCGCGAGGGCGACAAGCACGGCCGCGAGGGCGACAAGCACGGCCGCGAGGGCGACAAGCACGGCCGCGAGGGCGACAAGCACGGCCGCGAGGGCGACAAGCACGGCACGGCCGCGAGGGCGACAAGCACGGCCGCGAGGGCGACAAGCACGGCCGCGAGGGCGACAAGCACGGCCGCGAGGGCGACAAGCACGGCCGCGAGGGCGACAAGCACGGCCGCGAGGGCGACAAGCACGGCCGCGAGGGCGACAAGCACGGCCGCGAGGGCGACAAGCACGGCCGCGAGGGCGACAAGCACGGCCGCGAGGGCGACAAGCACGGCCGCGAGGGCGACAAGCACGGCCGCGAGGGCGACAAGCACGGCCGCGAGGGCGACAAGCACGGCCGCGAGGGCGACAAGCACGGCCGCGAGGGCGACAAGCACGGCCGCGAGGGCGACAAGCACGGCCGCGAGGGCGACAAGCACGGCCGCGAGGGCGACAAGCACGGCCGCGAGGGCGACAAGCACGGCCGCGAGGGCGACAAGCACGGCCGCGACGGCGACAAGCACGGCCGCGGACACAAGTATGGCAACAGGAAAGTTGGTGACATTCCTGCACACAAGTGAATTGCTAAGCTACTGGACATCATTGGGACTTGATATTACAATAGCTTGGTTTGTCCACAGCAGTAGGATTCTTATGGGTAGCTGGATGCCAGTGCAGATGACTTAGTCTGTTAACTAGACAGGGACTGCATCGCTGGTTAAGGCCTTGGTTAGGAAGACGGCGCCGGGGATAATGTATTGGAAGATGACCGAGAACCTTCTGGGTTCTAGGGCCCTAGTGTCAAACGGAAGATTGGGCATGGCCTTGCTTGGATGAGGAGGCCATAGTGAGGGGCGTTGGCTGCCGGGATGCAACCTCGGCGGCAGGCAGGGCGGCGGGTTGGGCTGTGCCGGTGGAGGGTTTGATTGTAGATGGCGGCGCAGATGGTCCACACACTTGATCCAAATGTTGTTAGCTGACGACTGCAATGCTACATGCCGAGTGATCCCAGGGGAACGCTTCCCAGGCCGGGATGCTTACATACATACTTGGTGTGACGGTGAACTGCCGTGAGCCGCAGTGCGCAGGAACTCACACGCGTGGACCGAGACGAGATGGCCCGTAGCCACTGAGGGTCGAGGCCGCGTGTCATTGTAGATGGATAGCACCGTGATCATTGTCATTGATGGCTGATGTTATCTAATCTTGTGATGGGATGTCGGCTGCTGAGCAACTCCTGGGTACATTGCCTCCTCCACCTGCCCCCTTGGGTGGTTCGTCATGGTAACGGATTTGGTCCCTTCTTGCCAATCGCAGCTTGACCATCTTTGTAACCTTATCTGAGTGGAGTGATGGCGGCATGATACCATTGCTGAACCTGCCAAAAGCCGTGTGCGTTGGTGCTCCCACAACGACTATCCAACAACATACCGTACGGTACCGTACTTTGCGGTATCCACCGGTGTCGTACTTTTAGCCAATGACCGTGCCCACCCCGTCGTGTGTCTGTGCAAAAGGTCTGGGCCGCGTGGCGCGTGTGTGCCGTGCACGCCCTCACACAAATGAACGAAGGAATGAATGTGACAGCGGACCTCACCCCCCCCAAAGGCAGGGATTACCCGCATGCCGCGGCGCTACCTCTGATGAGGCAGATCGCCCTGTCGTAGATAACCCGAAACACAACCTGCAGGTAGGAAGAGGGATCCGGCCCGTATCCTTGTATCCACCACAACAAACCCGCAGAGGGAACCCGATGGGCAGCAGGCACCATTACCAGTGGGGCAGGAGCGGAACTATCATCAGGGTGCAAAAGTCACGGCTATAACTCAGCATACACGGAGGAAGCCCCGAGTACACTCTCAACCGGCCAACTTCAAAGTAGTTCGTGAATGTCCGCGATTCTTTTGACGAAGTGTGGCAACAGTCTGACCTGGCTGGGCTTTTAGCCCACTTTGGTATATCCTGTATGCATAATGGAACAGCGTACCTGTTCTCCGCATAACGACTTAACAGAGCATAACAACTTAAGAGAGCCTTGCAAAGGCCCCATGGGAGTGCGACACGTATCCCATTGGATCCCCGTACACGCAAATAAGATACTTGACATACTACAACGGACTCCTTAGCGTGGCCACCTGCGGGACCGTGGCGACCCGCGGCGAACATCCGCCCCCCCGCTCCCGCGGGGCCCCAAACTGCCACCTTCTTATACCACGCACGATTCGGTTGTCACAGCAGTAGCGGCGGCCACCTCCAATACCTTGAGCTCCAGCACCGCTTCTGCTGCAGCTTCTGCTGCTGCTAACTCTAAAAAAACCCAAACGAACCCAGTAACAAAGGCGTACGTGGGGTGCAACAGCGCCGTAACCGGTAGACCCACGTCCCAAGATGCGCTCGCCACAGTACGACATGGCGCCCTGTAATCCGTCTCTGTGCACTCCGGGGCGACCCACGGTCCATCGGCCACTCGTCCGCTCGTCCAATTACTGCTCCTGATCGGCGAGGTGTTGCAGCATGATCTCGTACACATCTGTACGGAGCCGTACACCCTTGTCCGCCGCGACTCCCAGTAGCTCCGAAACCTCCCGGGATGAGAGCAAGCCCGCGCCCGCCGCCGCGTCACCATCAGCTGCGGGTTGTCCGGGCCCCTGGCCGAGAAGCGTAAGGCCCAACATCCACAGGTCCTTCGACAGCGGCACCTCCCGTACGGCACGCAGAAAAACGCGCTTCGACTGTACGACACGCCCGCCGCCGGCCTCGTGGCCCAGGTAGGCCGTCCAAACCGGGGCGCAGGAAGCCAGGTGGCGTGCGGTGGCGGCCCGCTCCAGCAGACGGCTGACCCGCGGGTCAGTGGCGGCGGCGCGCGCTTGCCGCGGGCCCGCCTCCGCCGCCAGCTGGGTCCACCAAACGGCTGCGGCCGCGGAACTCGCCACAGCCGCAGAGTCGGACCCCCCTGTGGCACGGTTGGATTTGGGTCCGCGAGTGGGATGTTAGGTGGAGGTCGGTTCCCAAATCCACGCGCCAACCAAGGTCGACGCGCTTACCTTTGCCCAACTTGCTATTTACACAAGGGCCCAGGAGAGTATTGCTCTAGGAGGACGCAACACGGTGTGCACACGGCACGTGCGGCAGCGCAAGGTCACACCTCAGGGCTGTGTGCGCACGGCACAAGGGCCGGCGTGAAGTCGCTCCTCAGACGGTACTGTGTATACTCATGAATTTCTGACTTCAGCAAACCCATCATTTACCATCAGCAAAACCACCCCGCGCGCCACACCCAATCTGTTACATACCCAACCCGTACACATCCATGCCGTACATACACCCATGCGCGGGCGCGTTCCTTCGCCAAAGACCCATTCGTGGCCGTACCCGGGGCGCCGCCCTCCGCCAGCGCCTCCGCCAGCGCCTCCAGTGACACCTCCGCCCTCCTCCGCAGCCCCTCCGCCAGCGCCGCCAAGTCCCTCCGCAGCCGGCACTGCGCGCGCGCCAGGCGGCCTAGTTGCAGCCGCAGCGCCAGCAGCTGCGGGTTGTGGGGGTACAGCTCCAGAGCCTGCGGGGCACCGTCAGTCAACCATCAGCAAACCGTCAGCACACCGTCAGCAGCCTCAGCCCGGTCCCCAGCCGTTTATGGTGTAAGGGATACAATGTCCAGAGAGTACTGTGCAACGCATGGCAACAGAGGTACGAGATGGTCGCACGATGACCTTGGACCCATCCACCCAAAATAGTACGGTACGGTACGACGCAGTACCGTACGGTACCTGCAGAATAGCCGTGCGCGCCCTCGCCGGCTGCACAGCAGCACCACCGCCGCCGCCGCCGCCACCGCTGCCGAACACGCCCCCCGCGGCGACTATGGCCTCCAGCTCCGAGACCACCAAACCACAGTACGACACCGCGAGGGCCTCGTGCTGGCCGCTGGCCTGCCGTACCGCCGCCGGGACGGCGGCGGTGGCGTGCTTGAAGATAGTGAGCGCCGCCGCCAGACCGCCGCCTGCGGCTGGGAAGAGGCGGCCGGTGAGGGCCTCGAACACCCCGCCCAGGTAGAGGCAGGAGGCGCTGGCTGTGTCCAGGGCGCCGTCCTGCGGGGGGGAGCGCGTACGATGCGACAGGCCCATTGCGCCATGGCCATTTGCGGATGAGAAAACGTCCGACAGACCCATGGGCCACTTCCGGAGACGAAGGTAGAGGCGGTGTGAACACCGCTGCGGCCGTGGTTGGTTGCCAGCCGGTGCTTGTTTGAAATCGAACACGGACACAAACTGAAACCGCCCAACTCGCAAAAGCGCGATACCGGACATCGGCCGATTTACACGGCAACCTACGCCGCGGGACCAACTCCCGCCCCGCTCATAAGTAGCGAGTAACAACCCTATGAACCTGTGCCCCTCGCCCCCTCACCTGGGTCGACAGAAGGGCGGGTATGCGGGCCTCGAAACCGCGCCGCGCCGCCGCCACGTCCTCCAGCGTCACCTTATCCCTGGCCTTGTACGGCACGTACGCAGCGGCGGCGCCTCCGCCTCCGCCGCTCCGCGCCGGCAGCCACGACGCCAGGAACCACCGCAGCACGTGGTGAGCCCGCAGCGCCGGCTCCAACCCCGCCGCCGCCGCCGCCGCACTCGCCGCACTCGGCGCCGCCGCCGCGCGCTCCGCCTCCGCGTACTGCTGCACTAGCAGCGGCAGCAGCCGCTGCTCCTCCGGCGGCAGCGCCGCCGCGCCCGCCAGCGCCGCGTCGCGCGCCCGCCGCGCCGCCCGCGGCTGCCCCGCCGCGTCCTCGAGCGCCGACAGCGCCATCAGCAGCGCCACGCTGGTGCGCCGCTCGCTGAGCAGCCGGCGGGCCGCCTCCCGAGCTCGATCCGCGCAGGCCAGCAGACGCAGGCCAGCAGGCGGCGGCTGCGGCGGCGGTGATGCGGCCTCCTCGTTGTCCTGCTCGACGTCCACGTCGCCCGCCCGGGCCGCCTCCACCAGCAGGTACGACAGACACAACTGCCATTGGGGATAGGAGGTTGGGGATTGGGGATTGGGGAACTAGGAAGCACAGGTATAGGGCGTTGGTGTGATTGGGCAAGCTAGGGGGATGGAGGGCGCTGAAGATAAGTACCATCCCCAGCACGAGCAAAACGGACGGACTCATCATAATCGTTGAACGGCGGAGAATGTAGGTGCAGGTACAGACTTACGCACGCAGTAGACTACCTCACGCTGAGGGTGGGAGACAGAATGAGGGTGGGATGAAAAGTTAGCAAAGGGTGGCCGTAGCCGAGACGAACGTCCGTACAAGTGCCGTACCTGAGGCTGGTCGCCGAACGGGCCGCGAGTCAGCAGGCCACGCAGCAGCCGCGCCACGAACGCCCGCCGCGACTCGTCCCGTAGGTACCAAGGGTACGACACCAGATCCGCGCCGCCACCGCCGCCGGGGCCGCCACATGCGGCCGCGGCTGCGGCGGCCAGGCGCCTTGGCAGGCAGCCCTGGCACGTCGCCACTGCCGCCTGCTGCGGCAGCAACCGCAGGAACGACTGGGAGCAGCATCCGACGGAGCTGCTGATCAGCGGTAGAGGCCCGGACAAGCCGCCGCCGCCGCCGCCATCACCGTCGCCGCCGCCGTCGCCGTCGGCGGTGGCCGCCGCCGGAGCCGCCGCCGCTGCCGCCAGCGGCACGCCCAGCAGCCGCAGGCAGCCCAAGATCAGATCCAGCTTCAGATCCGGATCTTCAATCGGGAAGATTCCGTCGCGGATGTCCTCCAGCAGGACCACCCGCTGCGCATCAGCCGCCGCCGCCTCCGCCGCGGCCGCGGCCGCGTCGGATGCCGCATCCCGCTGCGGCGACGATGGTGATGACCCATGGGTCGCGGCCGCAGCCGGCGGCCGCTGCGGCGCCCAGTCGCGGGTGGATCGCTCGCGCTCCGTCCGAAGCCACCGCCTGAGGATGTCGGGAGGCACTCCCTGCGGGCCCAAAACACACACAGCTGGGTTCCCCCGCTAGGAACATGCGCAAATACAGCCTAGCGCACCTCGCAGCTTAATTTCTCTCTGACAAAACACCACATATGGTCGTGGGGGGCTTATTGCTACATACGCACACAGCAGCATACGGACGCCTCGTCAGGCAACAGAGGCAGGCAACGGTGGCAGGCAACAGAACAGGCAACAGAACAGGCAAGGCACACACGATGCCGCCTTTACCCACATCGCCTTACCCACATCGCCTTACCAACGTCACCATAGGTATCGCGGTTTATTGTCGAAGCACCCCAGGACCTAGGCCCCGCCCCGCCCTCGCACCTGACGCTGCATCTCCTCGAGCTGCTCGTCCAGCCGCAACCCCAGCTGTGCCAGGAGCTCCTCCTCCGTCAGCTGCCCCGGCACCCATCCGGGGCGTGTTTGGGGTGTGCCGGGGGGCCGGAGACGGGGAGACGGGGAGACAGGGAAGAAGGGGCGCATTGGCAGATGGTAGCGGAGATGAAGGACAAAGGGGGTGGAGCGGCTTACGGGGTGAAAAGGATGAGCACACCGGTCCGGCGGGTGGGCTGAAGACCAAACGGGTGAGCGGGTGGGTGTATGGTGTGGGGCATACACCGAACCGCATTTGCGGCGCTGAGACTGGGGGTGGCTGGGATGGAGGGCCTGACTGCGACAGGAGGGTGTGGTGGCCCGGCGAACGCGCTTTCTCCAGCCACGAGCCGCGGCCGCAGCCAACACGGGGTTGAGGCCAACACGGCGTAAGGTCCTCCTCCTCGTCCTGCTCCCGTTGCTACTCCCAACCAGCCGATCCCCGACCGCCGCCGCACCTGGACGCACCTGGACACCTTCCTCGCCCTCCTCCGCGGACGCCTCCTCGTCCTCCTCGCCCTCGCTCTTGCCGCCGCCAGCAGCCGCCCCCGTCGCCGCTGCGGCCGCCACCTGCCCCGCCGCCGCCACAGCGGCAGCAGCATCCGGTGCCGCCGCCGTCGCTGCCGGCGGCGGCGGCGGCAGCTCGATCCAGCCGGTCCACCCGCCGCCGCCGCCGCCGCCGTCTTCATCCTTCTCCGCCTGCTCGTCGCCGCGGCGCCGGCCCTCCTCTCCGCCAGTGGACCCCTTCGCCAGCCACAGCGCGTCGTTCTGCCTCCGGTACCAGCTGGCCCAGCCCACCGCGCCCTCCTCCCCGGCCCTGGGCGCACCCGCCTCCCAGAAGTTGTCGAACAGCCGAAGCAACGCCCCCGCCGACAGGCGCGGGGGCCCGCCGCCGCCGCCGCCTCCTCCTCCTCCGCCGCCTCCTCCGCCTCCGCCGCCGCCGCCGCCGGCTGCGGAAGCGCTCCGGTCCAGGCTCTGCGGAGGGTCGGGGCGGACGGTCCTCACTTGCCCGCACACACAGCCGCGCGATGAGCTGCGGCCCTAATAGCACAGACCACAACCTCACAAGCCCGGTCAACCCCCGGAGTCTCTCGCTCAGATCGCAGCCGTGGAGAAGCCCAGGCTCACTTTGCGCCCTACCACGGCCAGCCCGCCAGCCAGCACACCCAACCAGCCCTGGCTCCACACCCACAGCGCCCAAACCACCTACGCCCACCGTTCGAAGGGAATTCCCTACCCCTCTACTACATCCCTCCACGAATACTCTGTATACCTTCACTGCGCTGCCCACCCTCCTCCTCCACCTACCCTACCCTACCTGTCTGCCAAGTTCCTATACCCCACCCTCACCCTCCTACCCCCGGTGCGAAGCAGTGGAACTCCACCAGCGCCTGCACCCTCGCCACCGCCACCTCGCTGGCACCTGCGCCCATCTCAAGCTCCACAAGCTCCAGAACCAGTCGCACAAGCTCCCGGTCCAGCGCCGAAACCGAAGCCAGCAGCCCCGGCCGCTCCGCCGCCGAGGCGGCGGCCGCCTGGCGCTGCTGGCGGGCGCGCTCCGAAGCCAGCGCGTGCATCGCGTTACCGTACGCCGCCTGGACGCCGTACAGCGAGCCCAAGGGGGAAGTGAGGATGGCGAGGTCGCAGATGGGGGACTGGGTTGGAAGGAGGACAATTCCTGGATTGCATGGGCGGCGGTACCTGGGTGAACCCTGCCGGTGGCTACCATCTGCTGGAGCTGGAGCTGCACCCGGGGGATAAAAAGGAAACCCAAACCTGCTCCGTTCCTTCGTCAGGCCCTCTTTCCTCCCCCCTTACTCGCCGTACTCGCGGCCACCCTCCTTCACAACCAGTCCATGAGGCACCCGCGCACAGCCGCCTAGCATCCCCCCCCTGCGCCCCCGCCTCGCCTGCAGCCCTGACAGCTTTGCGGAGGCGAAGGCGCTCCGCCGGCGCGCAAGGTAGTCCCGCCACAGCGCCGGCTCCCCTGGGGTGCGCCGCAGCAGCCTCTCCCATCTGCGGGTTTCGGAGGGGCCGGGTCGCCCCGCCAAGCGCCAACAAACCCGCGGCAAGCACATGGATATGGTTTCGGAGGGCACTGTGCGCCTCTCAAGGGCCCAGACTGGCTCGCGGCAGTAGACCGTACCATAAGCCAACGTACAAACGTCCAGTAGTACGGTAGCTACCCCACCCGGCCCTCAACTATAATGACGAAAGGTTGGGGTTTGTTGAATTGCACCCGAAGCGGGTCGTCCTTGACTACACTTGTCGGCCGGCTTTACATTTTCTTACAGACGGGTCATTGATCTGGGTCAGGCGGGCTTTCACGGACTTCTCGCTAAACACCCAGGTCCTTGGCCAACTTCATCGCCACCGACCCATGCACACAGTAATCACGGTCCTGGGTGGTCCGGGCGGGTTCGGACAGGTGAACCCACACCTGTCCATGAGCGCCTCCGGCTCCAGGAGGGGCTCACTGGCGGCCATCATGGCCCTCATCAGGGCGGTGTGACCCGGGTGGGACTCCAGGGCGCGCTGGGGTGTGGGGTTGGGCGGGCGTGGGAGTGGGAGTAGGAGTGGGTGGTCTTGCGGAGGGAGTGGGTGCGAGTGCTGTCGGGAAAGGCCGCCGCGGAGAACCCCGGGAGGCAGGGTTGTGTCGGACAAGTTCGTGGGGGCCTCCCCGAGGAGCGATAATGCTCCTCAGTGTCCACAGGCCGCGAGTGAACTGCAGCAAACAACAACACCTGGGTTCTGGGTGTGGCTTCTTATCAAATACCTGTTCCAACAGGAGCCCCCAACAGCTACTCGATACCGAACGCCGCTTCTCTAAATGCGCTCAGGACACCTGTCGGGAGGGCGGGCGGTTGTGTCTACCGACTCGCAAGTATCTCCCCCCCCCGGCCACCCTCCCACCCTCGCCCCATCCACACACCCGACCTACACACCCTCAACCTCCCATCCCACTCAGGACCTCGGTCGGGAAGGCGGGAGGCTGTCCCGTCCCCCACCTGCAGGATCGCCAGCTTCTTCTCCGCGGCCGAACCCGCCACTTCCACCCCCCTGCGCGCCAGCAGTTTGGCGACCACGTCCTGGAAGGCGGCGAAGCGCAGCCACAGCTGTAGGACGGGGAGGAGGGAACCGGGGCCGAGGACGGGGACGGGGACGGGGGACGCCGTGTGGGCGATGGACAGTGGGGACGGGTCGCGACAGGGTCGGTGCAGGGAGGGCGCACACGGGGGAGGGGGCACACGGACATCTACCAGTGCGCCATTGGGGCGCTGCCCCGCGCCCCACCCATCCCGCATTCACACCCGCAACACCGACTCCCCATTCTCCGCATTTCTTATATTTCCCATTCTCCGCAATACCCATATTCCCCATCCTCAGCGTTTCCGATATCCCCCATTCTCCGCATTTCCTTTATTCCCCATTCTCCAAACCCACATCCAGTGCTCAGTCCCAACCCCACACTCAACCGCATCCGCACCTGCCCCCATCCGCCCACACCCGGGGGCCCCGAGCCCCGCCCCGACGCGGAGGACCCCTCCCTCCCCCTGCCTGCCTTTCCACCCTCCGCACTGTACACTCCACCCCGTCCCTCCCGCGCCCCTCCCTGCACCGTGCACCCACCTGCACATCATGCGGCGCCTCCCTCACAGCCATGTTGTACTCCCGGGTCCGCCTCAGCACCCACTCCTCCGCCGACTCCCCGCCCGCCTCCGCCGCCGCCAGCGCCGCCTGGACCTCTGCCGGCACCCGCCCGCCGCCGCCACCGCCGCCGTAGGGCCCTCGTTTCCCCAACTCCGCGTCTGCCGCGGCGGCGGCCGCCAGCTGGTCCGATAGGGGGATAAACGACGGCATCGGCATTGCCATCTTTAAGCCAGTCGCCGGGTCCATGGCAGCCCCCGAGCTAGCCCGCGCTGCCGCCGCCGCTGCCGTTGGCCCCTCCAGCCGCGACAGCAGCCACCCGGCCTTCGACTCCCGGGCGATGTCGGTGGGCACATCGCCCCGGCCTGCTCGCTGTGACCCTCGGCCGCTGGTCCCCGGCAGGACCGGCGCCTCCGACAGGAACACCCGCCGCAGCCGCCGGCTGCGCTCCGCCGCCACTGACTTGGCGCCAAAGTATCGAGCGGCCAGCGCGGACCCGCGGGTCGGTCCGTCGTCGCCGTCCCGGCCGCCCAGCGTCGCCGGCGCGGTCTGTCCAGGGAGGACCCTGTGTGCGCGTGCCCCCTTGGAGAGCCCCAGCGGGTCCGCGCGGTAGTACGACGCCACGTTACTGCCGTACAGGCATTCGTAGACCAAGTTGTCCAGGTCGCCGCGTGTGTCGTAGTACATGTCGCCGGGCTGCTGCGCGGCGCCTTTGAGGACCGGCTTGACGGCGGTGAGCGCGGCCGCTTGACGCGGCGCCAAGCCCGCCGCCGCGGCGGCCCTCTCCAGCCGCAAGATCTTCGCCCGCTCATCCCTGCCGCCGTCACGGCCGCTGCTACTACTGCTGCTGCTGCCGTCGCTGCTGTCACTGCGACGGCGGTGCGACTTCTTCAGGCGCTTTTTTGACTGGCCCGCGCGCTGCGCGTCCTTGCCGCTCCGCTTCTTGTGGCCGCGCTTTGAGCGTGGAGAGGGGGAGCGAGAGGAGCGGCGCTTGCGCTTCCGCTTCTTGTGTTCTGTTTTGCGGCGGTCGGGGCTGCGATCGCTGTCGCTGCTGGACTCGCCGCTGGGCGAGGGGGAGCGGGAGTGAGTGGAGCGGCCGCGGGGCCCGTGTTCCCTCGGGCCTCGCGGTGCTTCCGTCCCCGCTGTGGTGGGTTTCCCAGCTTGTGGTGGGACCCCGGCCGCAATGGTGGGATGACCCCGAGGCCCAGCAGATCCTGCCGCCCTTGCGGTGGCGTCGTCATCGTCGGCCTCGCTGCTGCTTTCCTCCAGGTACCGCTCCGCCGCCCGCAAGAAGTCAGCCTGTGTGGAGTACTTGCCATAGGGCGCCTGGGGTTCTAGCGTGGCATGTGACTGGTAGCTCGCGTTATTGCTCAGCCACTGCGCGGGATTCTCCGAGATCGACCCGTCCGGTTGCGGCCGGGTCGAGGCCTGGCCGCCAGTTACTGGAAATAAGCTCATGATCGGTCATTCAAGCGACCGATGTTGAGTTCTTGAACAATCGGGAATCGTCCTATGAAAATAACCTAGGGCTATTGCCAGGTGCATGCCAGGTTGTTCATTAACATCTACCGTAAGTGGATTGCAATATCGATGCAACAGAAAGGGAAAGCTGTCCTGGTAGTCCTGGTAAAACTTGCCATGCATTGCGGTGGTTGATTTTCCGTTACTCAAGCATTTCTGCGTGGTAAGATATTCATATGAAATGCTGTGTTATTTATTTCAGTGAAGTGTACTGGCAACGCCTGTCACTGCCATCATAATACAGTTGATTCCTAACAGCTATCATCATAGTAGGGCTTGCGTCACAGCACTGTTCATAACCTGCAGCATCGTCATTTCGTTACAAGTAGTAGCGGAACTGCCACAACACTCTCGAACATTGTGTCCTTGCGACGTTGGTGCGACACAGGCGTAGCCCCACTTTCCCGTCACACCCGGCACAACGTCACGATGGGGAACTTTTATAGCAGCAGCAAGAAAAGTAAAGTGGCGAAAGGGTAAGCATCGGACGCGGGTCGGGAGGGCAGGCGTCCTTGGGCACGAGGCCGTGGGGTCCCCCACCCTCCTCGGCTGGTCGGTCCGATTACCTGCGCTCTCTACCGCTGCGCAGACCGGCCATAACGGAGGTCGACAGGGCCATCCTGGGCCTCAAGACGCAGCGCAAAAAGTTAGAGGACCAGGAGAAGCTGGTGAGGACTTTCCCATACCCGTACGTGCCCGCACCCAAGCAGATGCCCTGGCCCCACACACGAACGGTCCACCCTGTCTCTGGGGACCGCATCTTCCTTATATAACCCCTTGCCAGCGACAAGATGCCAATCCATGCGATGCGATGCGATGTGATTCGTTGCAGCTCAATAAGCGGCTCGGCCATTACGCGGAGGTGGCGGGCCAGCTGGCCAAGGAGGGCCGCCGCGACCGGGCGCTGCTGGTGCTGCGGAAGAAGAAGCTCAGCGAGAAGCAGCTGACGCAGCTGCACGGCCTCATCCTAAACGTGGAGGAGATGGTGCGTTGGGAGCAGGAGGGTACATAGTTGGCAAGTCATTTGTGCGTCTGTCTGGGGGGCTTGAGTCTGGAGACGGCACTGGGACTCAGGCCGGGACCGGGGTCGGGTCAAGGGCCGGGGCCGGGATCGGGCGGAGGATCGAAGGCATTATACTGCGGGGTGGCGGGATGGAGAGCGCGGAGAGCATGGCTGATCGGACAGCAAAGTAACCTGTGGGCTGAGGACTGAGTAACATTAATGTATTGTATGAAAATGCTGTGGACCCCAACGGGTCATCGTTGACATCCCAAACGGCAAAGGGAGGGTTTGCTCGGTACGTCATTGCGTTAAGGATTGTGGTACGGCATTGTGGTACGGCGTTCAACCGCGCGAAGGTCCGTAACCGCACGACGCTGACGCATGTTCGTGGTCTTTCCTCAGGGGGTGGGGAGAAGATCTCATGAAACCTACTGCAAGCCATGTGTTTAGAGAAGAGACCCGCCCGACCCAAGCCATGTGTTTGCCTGCGCACTGAAAGACTTGAAATTCTACCTTCCATATTTGGCCGCATTACGATTTTGCATGGGAAGCACCTGGAGGCTTTTCACACGTGCGACACCCCCAGCGCCCCTTGGATAACCCGCTTCCCCTGTCACCCGTCTGAGCCCCAGTTCCTTGGGGTCATCCTGCCGCGGATTTCCTGCAACAAACCCCGCCGCACTTGTACATCTCGAAGCCAACCCGCCCGCCATGGAGCTTCCCGTGTGTTCTCCCCCTGTCGTCGCAAGGCCACCACATTCGCAACCCCCTCTCCCGCCGTCGTCGCTTTGCCCCGCCAAACCCGCCGCGCAGCTCTCCAACATCGAGACCACCAAGAAACAGAACGCGGTGTTCACGGCTCTCAAGACCAGCACGGACGCGCTCAAGGAGCTGCAGGCGCAGGTAGGGGCGGGGAAGGGAAGACCCCCTGGGGCTGCGAAGCAGCCGGCCGCAGCTGCATACGCCCCCGCTCTCCAAGAGGAGGGAGCAGACATCTCCGGCGACAGGTGCTGTTGGGGCTGCTCCTGCGTCGGGCCCCCAGAGCTTTCCCGTCCTGATGGTACTGCGACCCACACGACCCAGATGGGGTGTGACCCAAATCGATTTGACCCAAATCCATGTGACCCAAATCGATTTGACCCAAATCCATGTGACCCAAATCGATTTGACCCAAATCAATGTGACCCAAATGGATGTGAGGCCGCATGAAAGGACGCGACCCTAAACTGGCATATGACGGACGACCCACACGGCACTCCCACTGCCGCGGCCGACAGGTTAAGCTGGAGGACGTCCAGCGGCTGCTCGATGACACGGCGGAGGCCAAGCAGTACCAGGAGGAGCTGGCGACGATGCTGGGACAGGAGCTAACGGAAACCGACAACGCTGAGGTAGGCAACCCAACCGCCTCGGACTGTCGGGCCCTGGGGGCCCGCCTTGACTGTCCTGAACCCTGTTGATTGCGCCGATTCCGGAACTCCGGAATCGGAACCCGGAATCCAAATACGGAATCCGAATCCGGAGCGACCTAGGGCGACCCAGAAATGAAATCCAATATTTTCCGAGACCTGGTATCCCGGCCGTTCCGCGTGCGCAGGTGGAGGCTGAGCTGGAGGCCCTCGAGGAGGTGGTGGCGGATGAGGAGAAGCTGGAGATGCCGACGGCGCCCACGACTAAGGTGGGTTCGTGCGCCATCGCAGGTGGACGCTGCCATCCGAGATGCGTGCTTTCGCCTGAACCCCAAACCCTACCACATTGGCCTTCGCGCGGACATTCACGAGCCGCCGCCATGCGCGTGGCATATACTGGTGTGCGGTGCCATCTGGGTGGCATCTTCACGCAGCAACGATTTTGTGGATGCAGGTGCCGGAGGCCGAGAAGGCGGCCGCGGCGGCTGCGGCGGCTGCCGCGGCGTCGGGGATGAGCCCCTCGAAGACGCAAGCGGGGGCCGAGCCGGCCGAGGAGCAGCCTGTAGAGGAGCAGCCGCAGCGCCAGGCGCTGCTCGCGTGATCGGGACGGGGCGTGCTGGCCTCAGCGCGGGCTGGCCCGCTTCGTTTCAATACCGTAGGGCAAAAGCAAACGCCAGTAGCTGTGCTGAGCGGCGGCTTGTCCCTGATGGAGGTATTCCCTCTTGGCATCTTCCCGCTCGGCTTCGTCTCAGCGCCCGTGCGTCAGGACTTGTGCAGGTCCCGGGACCTGAACCACCAACACCTGATGTGGGGCTCGTGGGGGGTTACCTGACCGGTGCACTATAACAGGTTGGTGGTGATGGCGTTACCATACTTGAAGGCACGAGAGCACGGCAGCGGACAAGGCGAAGCACTGTGCCCTACTGGCTCACCTCGTGACCATTACTTTGATTTGTCATGTGTGACTTGCCATGTGCGACATGCCCTGTGTGACTTGCCCTGTGTGACTTGCCCTGTGTGACTTGTCATGTGTGACTTGCCCTGTGTGACATTTACTGGTGCGGACGGACTTCTGACTGTCCTGCCTGGCAAGGCGCTCGCCCCCGAGTGACCCATGTCACTCCTGGCACCTGCACGGCACTGTGCGCCGAAGGGGAGGAGGCGGTCTCCCCGAGTTTGAACCGTATGTTCGACTGCACAGACTGTGCTTTGGGGATCTCATGCCGGGCTAGGGGATTTGCTGGAGGGCCGTTAGGCGCAGGGAGAGGCAATCCTGGCGCGCTGGTAACCTGGTGTGTTGGCCGGTATGGCTGCATGCCCCCCCCCCCGGGGTGGTGGAGGATGGGTGCGCAGTCTTTGGTAGAGGCTGATGAGATGAGGCGCCTACGAGCCATCTGGGCACCCGGCCGGGACTGGGGTCCACCATGTAACGGTTACTACTGCAATCAGGGAGAGTGGGTCACCAGTTACCGCTTTATTCAAAACTTAAGAGTTATGGATCATACTTTATTCAAAACTTAAGAGTTATGGAGCATACTGGGCGATGTTAAGCCCATGTGTAAGGTTAGGGAAGAGTGTCGGGCTCGTTACGTCAAGCTGCCGCAAACTACCTATAAACAACATTTTTGGGGCGGGGACTACAGCAAACAAGGAAGGAGGGAATGTCAACAGAAGTGCCTGCTCGGCTTCTTATGCAATTCGGGTGGCACTTTCATAGGTACCCAGTGGCGGACAGCAGCAGACCCGTTCACAACAGTCGGGACGTTGGGGAAAGGCCCCAATAGACCCCGAGTCAGCCTCCAAGCTGGTGTGTACAGCCATGCCTGCGCTACGGCTGGTGGAGTGCGCATAAGTTGGTTTAGTGCGGGTTAGTGTCGCGGGCCCGATGCTCAATAGGGCGCGATCAGAGTGGCGCGATTAACGCAAGTTCCCGACACACCAAGACCGCCGTTATGCTGTTTCATTAGCATTTGTCCAGGCCAAACGTGAACTTATTCTCTTATTGCGGGTACATTGAAACCTCGAAACAGTTTCTTCCAGACGCTCCGAAACAGACTCGTCTTCCTAACCTTGTGCTAGTCCTGCTTGTCTGTAACCAAAAACCACACGAACGCATCATGGATGACGAGTTGTTTGGTGATCTCTTGGGCCCAAAGCCGGGCACCACTGTCGCATCCAAGACAACTGCCTCGGCACCAGCAAGTTCTGCGAAAAGCGCCTATGAGAGTATTTCCAAATGCAGACACATGCATGGAGCGGAGGATGAGAGCAGCAACGCTGGAGCAGTTCTCGGGTTGGGGTTGACGGAAGGTGGTAAAGCGTCGGTGAACCTCACCGCTGACGAGCTAAGCGCGCTGCTGGACAAGGGCATACAATCTGCCATGGATTCGGCTTTTAGCAAGTTTGTTCGCAGCTTACGGACAGTCCTGGAGGATATGACACGTCGCATCTCATCGCAAGAGGCATCTATCGTGGAGATGCGTGCAGCCATCAGTGATTTGCGCGAGGTCGTCACTTCGCAGCCCTCTGATTTGCACGTCCGCTTCACGCACCTCGACATGGCTGTAAAGGAGGTGGAGCGCGGCGTCCAGGCGCTGCGAGATCGGCAGGAGCTCCAGGAGGCGCAGGAGCTGCTGGCGCGCATGTCCTCTGAGACCACGCACAAGAAGGCGCTGACCCAAGCGGCGGCGGCGAGCGCCGCACCGGCTGCGCAGCCTGCGGCAGCGGCGGCACCCGCGGAAGCGCCGGCCGCAGCCTCCTCGGCTCCCGTCCCCGCCCCGACACCCGCGTCCGCCCCGTCGGCGGCCGCACCTGCGCCGGCGCCCGCAGCAGCACCCGCTGCACCTGCAGCTGCTCCAGCACCGGCTCAGGTGACCGGGCCCCAGGGTGCTGCGGCGCCGTCGGCAGCCCCCGTAATGCCGACGCCGCAGCAGGCTCAGTACGGCATGCCGATGCATGCACCACCGATGCCGCAGCAGCCTCCCGTCGCGCCCCACATGGCTGCCTACGGAGTCCCTAGCCCAATGGGCATGCCGGGGGCGCCGCCGCTTCCGATGCAGCAACCGCCGGAACAGCAGCCCGCACCCCAGCCGCAACCCCAGCACCAGCCACAACCCCAGCCGCAACAAATGCCAATGTCCATGCCGCAGTATCAATACCCACCGGTAGGTGTAACCGCTGCGATGTCCGTACAGGGGAGCAATACATATTCGACGGGACTACGTTTTTTGTAAACCGCAATCCGGACGTGCTACTGCGTGTGATGGTGCTGCGGATTGCTGTTATGAGGGGTGCCCCCGGTAGTCGATTAGCATGTGTGCTGTTGCATCGAAAGCGCACTCTGATTGTCAAGGCACCGTCGATTTCGGGGAGCTCTGACCCTTGGTCAGCTGTCTGCGGTGGTGCTTGCGCTCAGGTGTGCTGCCCGTGCTGTTTCCAGTGTTGCCGGCGCACCGGCACCGTTGGCCTGTTGATGGGCGTCTGACCGGCGTCTTGATGTGTCCATGCAATCCCACCCACGATGTTGGGTGTATTGATCGCAGGTCGGCCCGCTGCAGCCCGCTGGCAGCATGCCGCCGGGGCCTGACGCTGGCCCGTACGGCGCGCCATCACCGCAGCAGCAGCCGGCGCAGCAGCAGCCACTCCAGCCGGCGATGGCGCCTCACGGGCAGCCGCAATATGCGCCGCCGTACGGCGTGATGCCGGGCATGGAGGGTCCGCGCGCACCGGTGATGCCGGCCCACGGCATGCCGCCGCAGGCGCTTCCGCCCCCCGGTGAGTCCCATGTCGCGTGTGCCGGTAAGCCCCTGGGGGATACAGCACCACCATACAGAAACTCAGGTGTGGCTGGACACCTGGTAAAACCGGAGCGCACGCTTTCCTGCTGCGCCCATACCCGGGTTATGAGCTTTGCGGCTGCAGATGCGATGAAACAGTTTGTGCTCCTTGTGGACATGCAACATGGGCGAGCTGTTGTTGTAGGCGCACTTGAATGCGGATCCCGCAACCAGGAACGACGATAGGGAGTGGTGCACTGAGAACCTGTTGTTACGATGGGCAACCAACTCTCGGGTCCTTTGGTTGGTTATCCTTGCAGGGGCGCCCATCACGGCCGGCCCACCGCGCCTGGACCTGCCGTCCGGCCCGCCGCAGCAGCAGATGGCCAGCTATCCGCCGCCACCCAGCGGCATGCACGCGTACCCGCTGCCGTCGACGATCCCGAACGTCTCGGTCCCGAGCATGTACGGCCGCGCAACGGCGCCGCCTTCGGCCTACCGAGGTGCGCGGCCGACTGGGTTGCAACGCGCCATCTAATATAGAGGCTAGATTGCGGGATGCGCAAAAACGGCAATGGCGCCGTACACGGCCTAGAAGGTTCCTTGGCAGGGGCCTGTGGTTGCCCTACAGGTTCCTTCATCCTCACAGTCTCGACAAGGAAGCGGTTACCTGATTTCTGCCATGCACCCTGTAAGAGTCAGGCAGTAATTCAGCAACACCATCGGCGCACCGCGCCCTGCCGCGGCCGCCTCTCGATATCCGACGTGCCATTTCACCAACCGACCTTGTCAACCGATCTTGCCAACAGGCCTTGCCCGCCAACCCGCAACTCTTGATCCGTTTCCCATTGCCCTCTCACAGGCCCTGTCGTGCCCCCGTCTCCCAGCGGTGGCAGCGGCGGCGGCGCCGGCGGCGGCAGCGCGCCCCCCTCCAGCCGGCAAGTGCCCTTGGACAAGATCATTGCGGACATTTCCCAGATGGGCTTCAGTCGGGCTGATGTGCACGCGGCGGTCAGTAGCCTGCAGTCCTCCGGCAAGGCGCTGGACCTGAACACTATTATTGACAAGCTGACGCGCGGCTGAAGAGCCCTCTGGGTTGCGGACAGGGGTGAGCCGATGTGTCCACGGAGCTGTCCTGGTGGGTGCGGTGGCCTGGTCGGCGCGGTGGCTGGGTACCACAAGAGCATCGCGCACATGGAAGAATGTGTGTTGTCGTCTTGCAGCCGGTGTGCCTTTGGGGAGTGGGAAATAGTCGTGTGAAGTGTATCGTGTGGTTCTTTATGTGTAGGGCCTGCAGGCCTGCACCACCACAATGTGTATACAGCACGCATGCGCGGCAGGGCGGGGCCCTGTCCCCATCCCCATTGTATTTTCTTTATTTCGGATCTCCGGCCTGTTCGCCGATCGAGGACGACTGGCTGGCTGGCGCTCGGACGGGATGCGAAGGTCGCGATGTCGGGTCAGGAGGATTGCGCAGGATGGTATGATGCCCGAGCTTGCCATGCAGCGCGGGTTGTCAAGTGCGCTGAGCACGGAGCGCAGCAGTTCAGGAGGGTAGCCGCATGCGCGGTTTCGGGGCCGCTGCGTTATGGGGAGAGAGAGTTGCGTGAATACCAGGTTGGTAGGCCAACATTGTGGTGGGCCAACATTGTGGTGGGCCGACATTCCGGTGGGGAGACGTGTGTGGCGCAGACGCAGATGGTTTGAAGCGGAAGACGGACGAGGGTGTATGATCGCGGCACGGATTTGTGTGGGCCGGTGTGTGCGACTGAGTATCGGTCGGTGGGACCGTTGGCCTGGGGTGCTGTTTCGGACAAATGCATCCTGCTGCCCTTGTGTATCCCCCTTCGAAGTATTGCTTTTTTGCTGCTGATTCCAAGCGCGATTGACACAGGTGTTGGCTAAGTTGAGCGCGCCTGCTCGCGCAGTGTGTCCCCACGCACGACGTTGTAACAAGAACGAGACGGAGTGGCATTGGTGAAGTTCCTTCCCTGGCTGAGCAAACTGGGAGGTTGCATGGTGTTTCATGGCGCTGACAGCAGACAGGTTCGACGTAACGCAGTCCGATTAAGTTACGAGATATGTATGCCAAGTCCCCCTGCCCGTCAGGACCTTCCAGCTGCCGCGCATGGTACGCCGTACAACCCTGACCCATGTGCCGACGAATTCTCCGGCACCTACAAGCTGGATCGCTATGCAGAAAATCTTGGTCGCGCTGTGTGCATATCCAAGTTGTAAATGTGAAGCTCACGCGTGAAGCTATAGTGCTATGCGTGCGAACTGCTGGAGTTCAACTGCTCTCGCCGTACTTGGGCTAAAGTGAGTTTGGCTAGGCGCCCGTTGGCGCCAGGTACACCCGTACCCATGCTCTATCGAACGCAGTCCGTAACGGGTGGGGTGGGTGGGCCTGGCTCCAGTGGGAATGTGAGCCTCTTATACGGCGGGTTAACTAATTCGTTAGTTAGCGGGTAACCGCTCAAACGATTTCCTGTTGCCGCCTGCTCGCGCTGCTCCGGTAAGGCAGAAATGTAACACAACGGTTGATTGCGTTCATTGCTAGTAATTGTCCTGATTCATTAAGCAGGAAGAAATCAACTACATTGAGCGCGAGGCAGCAGCGACTGCATGGGCAGGAGTCGATCTGTCCGATATGCCTGCGCCATTCGTGTTGGATCTTTCCACCCCTGGCGTCGGCTTGCGGCTGCAAGTGCGTCCAACAAGCATTGAGGGCGAATCTCGCCCGTCTCTGGTCATGCGGGTAGGTTAGCTTCGCTGAGAACTGCCAGCCTTTCGCCGTACTGAACCCTTGCCATTGGCGCAGGCCCTTTCGTCAGCCCCTAATCCCCTCGGGGTGCTTTGCTCTGCGGCGGGGGCCGCGGGCCTGCCGAGTGTCGATGCCGTTCTTGGTGACGCGTCTGTCGGGGGGGCCCTCACCTGGCCAAGCTTGGTAAGTTGACGTCCATCGTGTCAGTCGATATCTCTCGTTGGTGTGCTGATGCTGAAGCCTCGCGGTTCTTGCAGGCGCGACCAACGGACTCGATGGGAGGGCTTCCGTTCGGGTCCGGCATTGAGGGGCTGCTGCCGGGGGCCCAAGCCCCTCGGCCGGAGGGGCCTGCCCTGGCCTCCGACCGTTCGCTCTCGGTGGGCGCCTATTCGCCGACGTGAACGTTGGCCGAGCCGTCCTAATACTCATGAATCGCCGGTGTTCGTGCAGGCGCGACCGCCGAACGTTCCCGGTGTGCTACAACTCGGGGCCGAGAACACGGCTTCGTCGGGAATCCGCCCCCCTCTTTCGGGTGGACCATCCGCGTTGGTTCCGCCACCGAGCTTGGTGAGTGGCCGTTACCTCGACTCGATTGCTGCCTCGACATGCTGACGATCAGCTTGTCCCGTAGGCTCGCCCGGGGTTCGCAGCGCTACGGGCTGCTCGTGTGGCCCAGATACCCCGCTATCAGCCCCCGCCACCTAAAGCGGGCTTCTACCAGCGTGGCCTCTTGAAGGCCCAGGCCGTCATGGATCAAGCCCTGGCCAACGCCACTCGCGAGCGCCAGGATTCGGCGGCGAAGGAGTTCGCGGCTTGGCTCAGCAGCACGGGGGAGGACATCGGGTTGGCCACGGTGGGCCCCGAGTACCTTCTTGTCTACACGGAGGAATGGTGGCTACCGAACCATCCCGGGCGGAAGCAGGAAGACGCCGGGCCCCAGGCCGTGAAAGGGATGTTGTCCGCCCTCAGCGGCTACTTTACCCGTACCGGGCGGGTAGGACCCTACGATCCAGCCACCGGTCGGGGCAACCCGTGTGAGTCTCCGTGGGTCACCGATTATCGCGCGGGTTACACCCGGCTGCGCATGCTGGGTGGCTACGACGAACTGTCTGCGGTGCCGCTGTCTGAGGAGAAGTACGAGCGCCTGTGCGAGTACCTGATGGGCCAGCTGCTGGCTGCGCAGAAGGCGGTGGATGCACTGCTCTTCGCCCGCGACCTGCTCTGCGCGCAGTTCATGTGGCAAAGCACGTACCGGGGCTTCGACACGGGCAAGCTGGCGTGGGCTGACTTCTGCAACCCCGACAAGCCGGACGAGGCTGATCCGCGGCTCCCACTGCCACCACCGTGGGAGTGGGCTCTTGGGGACTCGTACCGGATGTGTGTTCGAGAGCGCGGCACCAAGACCTACCGGGCGCAACGGGCACCCGCTGTATTCTTGGAGTCAAACCTGGCACGCCCTGCGGTATGCTTCCCGCAGACCTTCGCCTACTACGTCTGGCGGGCTAGTCAGCCGGATGCGGAAGGTTGTGCCATCAGCTGCTACCTCTTCCGGCCTCTCCGCAGCGACCGCCGGTCCTTTAAGGAGGAGCCACTGAGCAGCTCTGCGCTGGGGGCGCACATCCGGCGCCACCTTCGCGATGCCGAGCTCTACGAGGGCGAAACTAACCACAGCTTCCGCCGCGGGGCGCTCCAGGCGGCGGCTTAGCGGGGTCTAGAGCAGTCAGAGTTGAAGTCGCTGGGGCAGATCAAGAGCACGGCTGTGTTAGGGCGATACACCGATGAGCACAGGCACTTGGGGCCCCAGCAGCCATTGCAGCGGCGGCGCGTGGCGTGACAGCGGGTGGGATGTTCGCGGCTTGTGTCTGGGACACGGGTGCGGTGGCGCGGGGTATACTCCACAGAGCATCTCCTGTGAACGGGTGTCTGTCAGTCTGGCATAGCGATGCAGGCGTCCGCTGCTCGCTAGGTGTCAAGGGCCCCACGCCCAATCACACGGCTGTCTTGCCGCGAAACAGGGAGGGGGGGTGGGGGTTTTCGCGGAAGTAGCGTGCCACTGTGAGGCGCTTACTCTAATGCGCTTTAGAGAGAACGTGTAAAGTAATTTCGAGGGTTGCACCTGGGCTCGCCCTGAGTTATGCAATTTGCTCACACCGTACAGTGTCGTACCCCAAGGCCGAGCATTTCAGTCTCATTCACTGCTGGAGTTCAACTGCTCTCGCCGTACTTGGGCTAAAGTGAGTTTGGCTAGGCGCCCGTTGGCGCCAGGTACACCCGTACCCATGCTCTATCGAACGCAGCCCAACCCACACCGCGTCCCGCGGCATACACACGTGCAACCGCCAACCACTAGACCCTCGGCTTGCCAGGGTACCCAAAGGTCACTTGCGCACGAGTCGCGCACGCCTCATGGGCGTGCTCGCGACTCCTACTCCACTCGCTGCACCGGGCTGACAACTCCCTGACCCGGGCTTAGAAGAGCTCGAGGCGTCTCGACGCCTCTCGCAGCACCTCCCGGTTTCGGGACGAAATAGAAACGGTTCTGGCCCGACTGTTTCCTGTCGCACCCCGGGCGTCCAGCTTCACCACCCTGCGCCTCCAGGCTTCGTCCCAATCGAGTGCGAAGCTGCAATCTCGCAGCCCTCTTGCCCGCGAAGCGGTCTCCACCGCCGTCCTAGACCAATACCCAATCACACACCGCCTGCGGCGACCTCTCACGTAGGAGGTATGGTTCTCTGAGCGCCTGCCTTCTCATCCGGCACCGGTAGATTCCGTCGAGCCTCCCGCTCAGGGTGGACCGGCTCTGCCGTCAGGCCCCGCCCACTTTACCAAGTCGTCAGCCGACCCGGGGGGCTCCCCACCCATGGTCACACACCTTCTGCGTGGGCTCCCTTTGCCTGTTTCTCAATATTCGGTTAGTCTTCCCTGCCAAACACTGCCTGCGAGGGGATACGGCAGCCGGCAAGGTCATGTACAACCTTCAGCTGTGGGGTTCCTGTGGCGGTTCAAAACTCACGCCTGCTCTCGCCGCACGGTTTCACACCCATAGTACGTTACATCGCCTTCAGCGTCGTTCCAGATCAGGCTTCCCCACGGGTCGAACTAGGTAGGTCGCACGCGGCCATCCGCCTTTGGCTTGCCCTGCTCCTAACAGTCCTCTGATGGGCAGTGCTTGCTCCCATGGCACCATCTGTAATTTGCCTTCGGGTCTCCGAAGGTGTTCAGAGTGCCACGAGCATGAGGCCCCTCTGGCACATTTAAGCGCTTCTCCGGTGCTCTGCCTCGCGCCGATCGCCGGCCTCCCGGTCCGGCCTTCTGCTACAGGGTTGCCCATCCCCTTCGCACGAGTTTGTTGGCCATTTGCTGTCCACGACGGTGTCCGGCCATCGGCCTTCAAACACCCGTGATTAGCCCCCGGCCATCGGGATTCCGGCTCCCCAATGGCCCCCAGCCAATGGGCTTCCCCGCCCGCGAATCCCCCCAGGGTTTAATCAAACCTGGGATGCCCTTCCCGTGGTCTCGGGTGGCTACCTGCCAGGCCAGTCCCTTACGACCACGAGCCGCCTAGGGTGACATTGCGCCGAGGGGGGTGGCATTCTCGCCGAATGGGGGCCTTCCGCCCGCAAGTGGCATTCCCGCCGTTTGAGGGCCTTCCGCCCGCAAGTGGCATTCTCGCCGAGTGAGGCCTTCCGCCCGCAAGTGGCATTCTCGCCGAGTGAGGCCTTCCGCCCGCAAGTGGCATTCTCGCCGAATGGGGGCCTTCCGCCAGCAAGTGGCATTCCCGCCGAATGGGGGCCTTCCGCCCGCAAGTGGCATTCCCGCCGTTTGAGGGCCTTCCGCCCGCAAGTGGCATTCCCGCCGTTTGAGGGCCTTCCGCCCGCAAGTGGCATTCCCGCCGTTTGAGGGCCTTCCGCCCGCAAGTGGCATTCTCGCCGAATGGGGGCCTTCCGCCCGCAAGTGGCATTCTCGCCGAGTGAGGCCTTCCGCCCGCAAGTGGCATTCTCGCCGAATGGGGGCCTTCCGCCCGCAAGTGGCATTCTCGCCGAATGGGGGCCTTCCGCCCGCAAGTGGCATTCCCGCCGTTTGAGGGCCTTCCGCCCGCAAGTGGCATTCTCGCCGAATGGGGGCCTTCCGCCCGCAAGTGGCATTCCCGCCGTTTGAGGGCCTTCCGCTCGAAAGTGGCATTCCCGCCGTTTGAGGGCCTTCCGCCCGCAAGTGGCATTCTCGCCGTTTGAGGGCCTTCCGCCCGAAAGTGGCATTCTCGCCGAATGGGGGCCTTCCGCCCGCAAGTGGCATTCCCGCCGTTTGAGGGCCTTCCGCCCGCAAGTGGCATTCTCGCCGAATGGGGGCCTTCCGCCCGCAAGTGGCATTCCCGCCGTTTGAGGGCCTTCCGCCCGCAAGTGGCATTCCCGCCGTTTGAGGGCCTTCCGCCCGCAAGTGGCATTCCCGCCGAATGGGGGCCTTCAGCCCGCAAGTGGCATTCCCGCCGTTTGAGGGCCTTCCGCCCGCAAGTGGCATTCCCGCCGTTTGAGGGCCTTCCGCCCGCAAGTGGCATTCCCGCCGTTTGAGGGCCTTCCGCCCGCAAGTGGCATTCTCGCCGAATGGGGGCCTTCCGCTCGAAAGTGGCATTCCCGCCGTTTGAGGGCCTTCCGCCCGCAAGTGGCATTCTCGCCGTTTGAGGGCCTTCCGCCCGAAAGTGGCATTCTCGCCGAATGGGGGCCTTCCGCCCGCAAGTGGCATTCCCGCCGTTTGAGGGCCTTCCGCCCGCAAGTGGCATTCTCGCCGAATGGGGGCCTTCCGCCCGCAAGTGGCATTCCCGCCGTTTGAGGGCCTTCCGCCCGCAAGTGGCATTCCCGCCGTTTGAGGGCCTTCCGCCCGCAAGTGGCATTCCCGCCGTTTGAGGGCCTTCCGCCCGCAAGTGGCATTCTCGCCGAATGGGGGCCTTCCGCCCGCAAGTGGCATTCTCGCCGAATGGGGGCCTTCCGCCCGCAAGTGGCATTCCCGCCGTTTGAGGGCCTTCCGCCCGCAAGTGGCATTCTCGCCGAATGGGGGCCTTCCGCCCGCAAGTGGCATTCCCGCCGTTTGAGGGCCTTCCGCCCGCAAGTGGCATTCCCGCCGTTTGAGGGCCTTCCGCCCGCAAGTGGCATTCCCGCCGTTTGAGGGCCTTCCGCCCGCAAGTGGCATTCCCGCCGTTTGAGGGCCTTCCGCCCGCAAGTGGCATTCCCGCCGTTTGAGGGCCTTCCGCCCGAAAGTTTCCTTGGAGGATCTCTATGACCAGCTACCGGCGACGGTGGCTGCCAGGGTGGTGGAGGCGCGGCTGGTATACGCAATCTGCCGCGCCTCCGGGGTGGGCTGTTGGGGGCTATGGGTCCGCCTCGACCAGGACCTAGCGGCGCAGTGGGGCGCCCCAAGCCCCACCCCTTCGCGTGCGTAGCTACCGCGGTGGCCGGCACTATCGCCTGGTGGCCGGCCCTGCTATTCATTGACCGCCCGCGCCCCTAATGGCATCCCGCTGCTGGGGGCCTCCGCCTCAAATGTCGTCCCGCTTCGGGGGTCCCTGCCGCCACACGCTGAGCTTCCCGAACTTCATACGCTGGCTGTCCGCTGCTCATGGCTTCCTTGTCGGCCTTGGTGCGTCTACCGGGTTTGCCATCATCATCTGAAAATATCGCGGGCATATTTTGCACTCTGGCGATCCTGTGACTTCAGGGCAGGCTGACAGCGGGCCTTGGATGCGTTGGGCGCTCGGCTGGTCAAACAACGTCAAAGCTCCCCAACCGACACCGCTATGCGGCAGCTCTCCATCAAGGTGTTTGTTGTCTGTTGTATCTAAATATACTTGACATTTGAGAAAGTTTGGAAGGCTAGATTTTGTTAGCTAAATGAATATTAAATTCCTAGTTTTCGCGGAAGTAGCGTGCCACTGTTAGGCGCTTACTTTATGGCGGGTTGCAAAACAAATTCCGTTTTCCAACGTGAAATCCACGATGTTGAGCAACCTCGATTGGTAGGCCTTTGGTCAGGTTGCTCGTCCAAAATTGCTCAGCAAAATTTCAAAACTACATTCTCGACGGCACCTTGCGGCTCCTTTGACTGTGCTTTTTCAGTCAAGTACACTATCCTATCCCTCTCGTGAAAAGCCATCTCGGATGGGAGTGTTTGGCGTTGTTATTTCGCCGCAATCGGGACATTCTGCGTACTGATTTGAGCAAGCAACCTGACCAAAACGACCAAAAGGCCTACCAATACAGGTTTGCTCAACATCGCGAAGTTCACGTTGGAAACGGAGTTTGTTTTGCAACCCGCCATAATGCGCTTTAGAGAGAACGTGCAAAGTAATTTCGAGGGTTGCACCTGGGCTCGCCCTGAGTTATGCAATTTGCTCACACCGTACAGTGTCGTACCCCAAGGCCGAGCATTTCAGTCTCGATAGTGGATATCGTGTACGGAAATGTGTGAGTCATGCGATTATCTCACTTTTGTTAGAGCGGTCCAGCTGATCGGCCAAACTGCGAATAAGACAATAATATTTCCATACTCTGTCCAGCACAGCACAGGACCACACACGTGCGCGCATTATGAGAACGTGCGTCGTGCATACCTGATGGTCATCAGTTGTTATAGATTAACATTGCCTAAAAATGTGCACGGCATCGCGTCCTGCAGAGGCAAGCATCAACCCTAAAAAGGGCCCAGCACCCCATTTGCGCCCTGTTGCGGCCAAGGCCAAGCCCAATTCTTTACATAGGCATGAGATTTGTTATGCTTCACAGTGGCTTCGTCGTGGCGCTAGGTGGGGGTCAGGGCGGAGGAAGTGGAATTGAATAAATACGACATGGGGGATGGGGCGAAAGCTTGTCCTGAATGCCGGTATGCAATTTTGGTAAAGCACTAAACAAGTCATTATTTGAACGGAATAAGGGCCTTTCGAAGTTGGAATTGGTCACAAAGGCCGACTTCAACACTCTCGACGCATACTATCTCAAGTCTGATAAACATATTCACAAACATTCATTGATTAGCTTCGTTTTGTATGCGGAAAGCCTCTCCGTACGAATCATGTCGTGGTCGTTGTCCACTGTAGGAGCCCTGTTTCTTGGTTGTTTCTGGTAGAATACCCTAAAGCACGTCATAATGGTTGCTCATGTTATGCGAAATCGGTCTTGCTTATCGTTCCCCTAAACACCGTGACTTCATTAACGACATGGCTTCTGCAGACCCGGTACTCGGCTAGCGGCGTCTCCACATATCCTGACCTCTTAACGAGGTCGCATTTAGCTGATATGGGCCGTGGGTCATCCTTTGCTGTGGATTGGTTCAATGGGGACTGCGGCGCACTTCTGTTCTCAAATTCGGGTGAAGAATTAGAAGATTGCAACAAGCGCGCTCATGGATTGTTTCCCAGTAAGTTTTTAGTAACGGGGCCTGGGACTTTTATCGTAGTTTGTCATTCCTGCGTCTGCTTCACGAACAGACCTCAAGACCCTTCATGATCTCCTCGGGCGTCTGGTGCCCTGTGGCGTAACTGGCATCCTTGAGAGTCTTGAACGTAACGGGTCGTGGAGTACAGAGTAAGACATTGTCGGGACTGCGCCCCAGTCGCACGCTGCGTGCGTTTTACAAAGAGGAGGATGCATGTCAGTTGCGTTGTTCGTCCAACGGAGGAGCTGCGTGACGGTCCTTCTTGTACTACCTGCAGTTCATCCCACGACTGCAGCGTCGGAGCTGCACATACGTCTCTTTCCATATGGAGACTACATAACCCGGTCGGCGGCAATGATGGACGCGTACTGGTTCTATTGAAGGGTTTAAGCGGTGGCGGGAAATGCAACGACTCGCCCGGCAAGGCAAGCACTGTTTTCACAATTGCCATCTGGCGGAGGCTCGCTGAAGAAGCCTTTCGCGGGATGCCGTCGCCGTGTCGTAAATTCCGCCACCCTACACCACCGCTCCCTCGCCCCATACCCCACCAGGTGGACGCGGCGCCGTGGGCCCTGACCGGGGCCGCCGAGGACCGTCTTCGCGAGCAGCTCCAGACGCTGCAGCGCAAGCTGCTGAACGTGGTGGCCGAGAACGAGGCGCTCAGCACCCGGCTGGCCGGCCTGCGGTCTGTGTGTATGGAGCTCCACGAGCAGCTCAACTCGGAGGAAGTCGTGTCGCAGCTGGACGCCACCACCCAGAGGCACCTGCTGCACCTCTGCGGCACCGCATCCAGCTATTGCGAGGTGGAGCCCGCCGCGCTTCCTTGCTTCGGCCGCTCCAGCAGCCTGGACAAAGTCCAGGAAGCGGATTTGGACCCGTCGGACTTTCGGACATCGGACGTCGGCCGGCCGTCGGGCACCGCAGTGGCGCCACCGGGCCCTCCGGGTCAGGGTCCGGAGATGGCGCACCCCCCCGGCCGGCGCGCGGCAGGGCCCGCCGCGGCGCCCACGGCGTCCGGCTTCACCATCGCGGGGGAGTCGGCCTCGCGCCAACTCTCCGGCGGCAACGGCAGCAGGAACAGCAGCAGCGCAGCCACGGACGCCAAGCAAGGGTCGTCACGCGAAGGCGGGGGCCCCGGGGAGGCCGTGGACGGGCAAGGCACCGATTACACGTCGCTTATGTACTCATTCGTGACGCTCAAGGCGTCTTACGACGTACTGCTTAAGCGGCAGGACATGGCTTCGGGCCAGCCGCTCTTGGGGCCGCAGTCGTCCAGCGCGCAGAACACGCCACGCTGCCAACCCGACGACGAGTCGATGAGCGTGACGCAGCTTGGGGTGGTGCCCACCGGGCTCATGTCTCTGGGAAGACTCGCGGCCGGGGACAGCGACGTCGCGCAGTGCCTGGAGGGCCTTGTGGGTTCCTGCGCGCTCAGCGCCGACTGGCGAGCGGACAGCAGCGTCTGTGACGAGGCGAGTGAGCTGCTCGTGGACGGCGAGCTGGAGCGGCTGGCGGCGCACGCGCGCGCATTGAAGGCGAGCTTGGACGTGATGCAGTTGCAGCGGGACAGGGCGATGTGCAGCGCGGCGGCGCAGAAGGCGCAGTTTGATGTGTCGCTGGCTGTGGCGCAGCAGGAGGCGATCAAGGCCGTGGTGAGTTGGCTGTGACTCGGGGGGCGCGCGGCAGCGCGATTGGGTGCCAGAGACCCGCGACAATGAGGACAGGATCGCAGTCGGACATCCCATGTTATGGTGCAGCTGCCGTCCGGTGCATGGCCATGCGGCGCTCGTGGTTCGAGCTGGAGGCGGGCGGGGAAGGTGCGTAGTGCGGCGGCAGGTCAATATCTCGCATCCTCCGCGGCCATGGAGCCCAGCGAAGAGGGCCAGCGACGGCCTCGGGGATGGTTCTTGCTTCAAAGAGCCCACCGGCAACGTTAAGTTGCGAGCTCCATTCACAATGCGGGTCCTGTTTAGCTCCATTCACAATGCGGGTCCTGTTTAGCTCCATTCACAATGCGGGTCCTGTTTAGCTCCATTCACAATGCGACCTTCCTTTTTAAGGTCGTGAAGCGAGCAGTCGGCCATGTGAGCGTTCGCAAAGCCTCAGAGATCGGTTTGGGTGTTTCCTGGAAAATCAAATACGATTGGGGGAATGGGGAACGGGAGGCTGCGTATTTGAGGGGGCTACATCGGCGGGGTGATGCACGGGTGCATACGAGTGGCTTTGTCAGCGCACAGCCTGTATGGCTTTTGAACTCCGGGGACCTGGCTGGAGGCATAGGGAGGGCGGCGCGAACCGTGATCCGCGATGTCGTTGTTGCCCTGACCCAGAGGTGGGAGGTGGTTCCCCAGCGCCTGCCGGTCCAACCCTCTTGTGGGCTGTCATCGTCCAGGACGCTGAGGGGCTGACATCGAACGGCGATCCTTGATAACAGTGACTGTCAGGCGCGCTGCCTGAGACGTCTGCGAACTTCCGCCGTTGGGTGCCGTACTTCCGCTGTTGGGTGCAGGCCGATGGGGATGTGGGTTGGACTTGCCGCGTCCCGGGCTGAGGACCGGGTTGAGAGCTCTTGCATTTATGAACCTTTTGCAGGAGACGGCGACGGCCACCAAGGCCCAGTTCGACAAATTCGTGGCCGACAAGTCTGAGGAGAAGGCGGCGTTTGACCTGGTGCTAGAGAAGACGGCGGCGGAAGCTGTGGCCCAAAAGGCCATCGCCGACAAGGCGCTGGTCGATTTCGGGGAGCTGCAGGTGAGATTTGAGAATAGGCAAGGCACGTATCCATCACCACGGCGATGCATGGTGCATGGAACGCATGCTTTAGGACCGTACCGGGTTTGCGACTGCAGGGCTCAGCGACTGCGGCCAAGGCCCAGTTTGACAAGTTCGTGCTGGACAAGTCGGAGGAGAAGGCGGCGTTTGACCTGGTGCTGGAGAAGACGGTGGCAGACGCTGCCGCCCAGAAAGCCATCGCCGACAAGGCGCTGGTGGACTTTGGGGAGCTGCAGGTGAGCGGCGGGTGGTTGCAGCTGACAATGCGATGGCTGGCTTGATTTGGGGAACATGGCTCACTAGCTTTACCGACAATGCCCTTCGATGCGCGCAGGAGACAGCCGTTGCCACCAAGGCCCAGTTCGACAAGTTCGTGCTGGACAAGTCTGAGGAGAAGGCGGCGTTTGACCTGGTGCTGGAGAAGACGGTCACGGAGGCCGCAGCCCAGAAGGCCATCGCCGACAAGGCGCTGGTCGATTTCGGGGAGCTGCAGGTGAGGTCTGAAGAGCCACAGACGTTAGCTATCGCACACTTACCATGGGTGGGCTTCTTATTCAACACACTGTGTGCATGGGTCGGGCCGGCCGACCCATACACATGGTAATTCCACGCAAACTGCCGTGCTGTGTGCCGAAACGGGAGGGCTTTGCCATGTCGAAACCCAAGATGGGGCTGCGGCATGTTTCTAAAAAGAACACGAACCAGTGGCCCTAGGTCCGGGAGAGGAGGGCACCGGAGAGACGCCGGACGGGTACCTAGGACGCAGAATCATTTACTGAATTGTTATTCGAACACCCGGGCGAGAGCGCCTGCACGCAGCTTTGGCCATCGGGTTTTCGGGTCGCCGGGCGGGGTTCGTGCCAAGGGGCCTAAATAAAGCATCCGGTCGTCCTAGAGTTTGTGATTCGAACGAATTCGTTCCCAGCCAACCAGCGTTCTTCGGCTTTCCCTACCAAGGAGCGCGGTGTGCTAGATGATACAGTGATTGACGTGGTAGCAAACCCCGTAATATAAGAGGCCTACATAATTTGTAGAGATAAGGAATCATCCCAGCGAAAGCGCTTGCGGTGCACCGCAGAGAGAGCAACATGGCTCCCCCGCACCACAATGTTGCGGAAACTGATGAGGGACCAAGGCCGCCATCTCAGTTATCCAACACGCAGATGCATGTTCTAGTGTTTATGTGCGAAAATGTCGCCGTGCGACGTTTGTGGTGGTGCTGCGCAGGAGACTGCAGCAGCGACCAAGGCCCAGTTCGACAAGTTCGTGGCCGACAAGGTGGAAGAAAAGGCGGTCTTTGACCTGGTGCTGGAGAAGACGGCCACGGAGGCCGCAGCACAGAAGGCCATCGCCGACAAGGCGCTGGTCGATTTCGGGGAGCTGCAGGTGAGATTTAAGAATAGGCAAGGCACGTATCCATCACCACGGTGATGCATGGTGCATGGAACGCATGCTTTAGAACCGTGCCGGGTTTGCGACTGCAGGGCTCAGCGGCTGCTGCCAAGGCCCAATTTGACAAGTTCGTGGCCGACAAGTCGGAGGAGAAGGCGGCGTTTGACCTGGTGCTGGAGAAGACGGTGGCAGACGCTGCCGCCCAGAAGGCAATCGCTGACAAGGTGCTGGTTGACTTTGGGGAGCTACAGGTGCGTGCCGAGGCATCGGGGTTGGCTGCAAGCGGGTAGTGGGACTGCGAGCGGGGGCTGCCAGAGTCTCTTCAGCAAATATTCGATGCGAGAGCAGCGCAAGCGAAGCACACGGCCATCCTTCTTTCTTGCTGACTGGGTGCGTCGGGAAGCCATGCTTTCTAGGTCGGCCTCGATGCTCTTTCGGTATGAGTGCATTCAGATCGGGCCTGGCCTTGAGAGCGACCCTGGCAAGGCCGTCAGAAAGGTCCAAGGTCTGTGTCATCGTATGCAATGAGGGGGCCGCGACTGTTTCATGTCATGGCAGTCAGGTTGCAGACCCGCTTTGATCCGCGCGCGTGCGTTTTGGTGGTCAGTCTGTTTTTTTTATTACGTATTGGCACTGTGGCTCGCCTGGCTGGCTTGGACTGGCACAGGAGTCCGCGACGGCCACCAAGGCCCAGTTCGACAAGTTCGTGCTGGACAAGTCGGAGGAGAAGGCAGCGTTTGACCTGGTGCTGGAGAAGACGGTGGCGGATGCGGCCGCCCAGAAGGCCCTCGCCGACAAGGCGCTGGTTGACTACTCGGAGCTGCAGGTGAGGGGGCCAACATCCACGCAGGCGTACGTACTGATTCTGTTCGCCAGGGCAACATGGTATGGAGCGCCGTCATTTTGAACGCTCAGCGCTTCGAGTATCCAAGCGGGTCATGAGCTCATCATCAGCGCGTGTCTGAAACAGCGCAGCAAGGCGCCGTGCAGAAGGCGGGTTAAAAAGCAAAGAAAAATCAAACCCAGAAACGGTTAGAACGATGCTCATTCAGGAGTACGGTAATCGGAAGAGTCTGTCAAGTTGACTTTGGGACGAGCTGGTCGTGTACAGTGACGTGCGTTGAGAGGAAGGAACCGGATGGATACCTTGGAGCCTCCAGCGCATGGCGAGTATTCTGTTGGGGATGTCAAGAGGTCTGTTGCTGCTGCAGCGCCATGGGTTGGGAGCTTGCGCATGGCTGCTTGAACTCGTGACCCGGCCCTGTCCGGCGCCCTGGCAGGAGTCCTCCGCTGTGGCAAAAGCCCAGTTCGATAAGTTCGTGCTGGACAAGTCGGAGGAGAAGGCGGTCTTTGACCTGGTGCTGGAGAAGACGGTCACGGAGGCCGCAGCCCAGAAGGCCATCGCCGACAAGGCGCTGGTGGATTACTCGGAGCTCCAAGTGGGTTCCTTCAATGAATGATCGGGTTGTAGCGACGGAGGGCGACCTGTCTAGCAGGGCAGCACGAGATCAGGCACCTAGGTCTTACCCGACGGTGACGTTCTTTTGTACAAGCGTGGGGGCATGGGCTGGCCATGGGTTCGCGTCTGATGGTTATGGTGGCGGTGACATCCGGGTGGACCGCCTCTCGGTGGTCTCTGTTTGCCATCATGGTGCAATCGCCCGGAACTCCTTTCATACATTTGTGAGACGGCTGCGTTTTCTTTCGCCTAGGATTCTTTCGCACTGGACTTCAGGGACTTCCGGGGAGGGGTCTGACTGGCCTGTGCCTGTCCCTGTGTCCCGTCCGCGGCGCGGTGTGCACCTTAGGAGTGTGCGAACACGGCGAAGGCGCAGCTTGACAAGTTGGTGCACGACCAGGTGGAGGAGAAGGCGGCATTCGATCGTGCACTGGAGAACGCTGTCGCCGAGGCGGCATCCCAGAAGGCCATCGCCGACAAGGCGCTGGTCGATTTCGGGGAGCTGCAGGTGAGATTTGAGAATAGGCAAGGCACGTATCCATCACCACGGTGATGCATGGTGCATGGAACGCATGCTTTAGGACCGTACCGGGTTTGCGACTGCAGGGCTCAGCGACTGCGGCCAAGGCCCAGTTTGACAAGTTTGTGCTAGACAAGGCTGAGGAGAAGGCGGCGTTTGACCTGGTGCTGGAGAAGACGGTGGCAGACGCTGCCGCCCAGAAGGCCATCGCCGACAAGGCGCTGGTTGACTTTGGGGAGCTGCAGGTGAGGCGTGTAGGAAATTGGTAGACATTTCAAACTGCGCTGCTGCCAGAGCGATGGTTCAGGTGAGAGGGGGCAACGTTTCAGCCAGAAGTACCGTACAGGGGCTCTAGTGCCATGCTTCTAGCTCGCCGCTGGGTGCGGCTCGGTGATGCGCAACTTTGCGTCTCGTGACCGTAGGACACGGCAGCAGCGACCAAGGCCCAGTTCGACAAGTTCGTGGCCGACAAGGTGGAGGAGAAGGCGGCGTTTGACCTGGTGCTGGAGAAGACGGTCACGGAGGCCACAGCACAGAAGGCGATCGCCGACAAAGCGCTGGTCGATTTCGGGGAGCTGCAGGTGAGATTTGAGAATAGGCAAGGCACGTTTCCATCACCACGGTGATTCATGGTGCATGGAACGCATGCTTTAGAACCGTACCGGGTTTGCGACTGCAGGGCTCAGCGGCTGCTGCCAAGGCCCAGTTCGACAAGTTCGTGGCCGACAAGTCGGAGGAGAAGGCGGCGTTTGACCTGGTGCTGGAGAAGACGGTGGCAGACGCTGCCGCCCAGAAAGCCATCGCCGACAAGGCGCTGGTCGATTTCGGGGAGCTGCAGGTGAGATTTGAGAATAGGCAAGGCACGTATCCATCACCACGGTAATTCATGGTGCATGGAACGCATGCTTTAGGACCGTACCGGGTTTGCGACTGCAGGGCTCAGCGGCTGCTGCCAAGGCCCAGTTCGACAAGTTCGTGGCCGACAAGTCGGAGGAGAAGGCGGCGTTTGACCTGGTGCTGGAGAAGACGGTGGCAGACGCTGCCGCCCAGAAAGCCATCGCCGACAAGGCGCTGGTTGACTTTGGGGAGCTGCAGGTGAGATTTGAGAATAGGCAAGGCACGTATCCATCACCACGGTGATTCATGGTGCATGGAACGCATGCTTTAGAACTGTGCGGGGTCTGCGACTGCAGGGCTCAGCGACTGCGGCCAAGGCCCAGTTTGACAAGTTTGTTCTAGACAAGGCTGAGGAGAAGGCGGCGTTTGACCTGGTGCTGGAGAAGACGGTGGCAGACGCTGCCGCCCAGAAAGCCATCGCCGACAAGGCGCTGGTGGACTTTGGGGAGCTGCAGGTGAGATGTCTGCAGCCACTGTGTGGGTTGGCAAACCAGAGAGAGGCGTCGCTTTACCACCACCAGCTCACACGATCGCGCCCGTGAGTCCATGGGGTTCATCACCCTTGTGTGCGTGAAGAATAACCCAGCCCGGTCTGTGGATTCGTGTCTGCAGGAATCCTCTGTTGCCACCAAGGCCCAGTTCGACAAGTTCGTGCTGGACAAGTCTGAGGAGAAGGCGGTCTTTGACCTGGTGCTGGAGAAGACGGCGGCGGAGGCCGCAGCGCAGAAAGCCCTGGCGGATAAGGCCCAGGTCGATCTGATGGAGATTCAGGTGCGCCGAGGACCTCCGCCGCGGTTGGTGTGGTCACGATCTGGGTCGCGCTGTTCTGCTGTGGACTGGATTGGTATTGGCACTTATCTTGCCTCAGGATCAATCCGATGGCGTGTTCAGCGCGAGGAGGAGTGCCATTGCGCGCGATGGGCAGCCAGTGTGCATGCCTCACCGCTAAGTTCAAGGATCTATAGACACGCTGGTTTACTTACTGTGGTTGGTGCGTGCGTGTGTGCGTGGTGATGCTGCTATGCCATTTCGACAGGAGTCCGCGACGGCCACCAAGGCCCAGTTCGACAAGTTCGTGGCCGACAAGTCTGAGGAGAAGGCGGCGTTTGACCTGGTGCTAGAGAAGACGGCGGCGGAAGCTGTGGCCCAAAAGGCCCTCGCCGACAAGGCGCTGGTTGACTTTGGGGAGCTGCAGGTAGGTGGAGAGACGGACCAGTGTCGCACACGTTTTCTGCTTGATCTTGAGACCTTCCTGCGGTGTCACGCGGCGGCTGCCGCCCGCACACCACGTACGATGTGTAGTAACTCATAAGGGTGCGGAAGGCATCTGCCCCCGAGGGATGCCCGCCCACTCATTTTTTCAAGCCCTGTGGGGGCGCAGACGGGCACACGGGCTCATGAGTGGGCGACTCCCTGGCCGCCTAAATCTCTGGCTCGCAGAGCAGCAGTCACCTGCCGCGCGTGCCCTGTTGGATGCGCCCAATGTGTGATCTGTTGTCGTCGGGTCGGGGCACCGCAGTTGGGAAGCCCACATAACTGTGCCGGTTGCACTACAGGTTATGACAATATGACCTGACCGCGTCAACCAGTGCGTCGTCGGGGTGGTGCGGCAGACCACCTGCGCCGGACCTGCTTTCGGGACCCAAAATTCATGAATCCGGGTTGTCTGGTGTTGCATCGTGGCGTGCAGGAATCCTCCGCTGTCGCCAAGGCCCAGTTCGACAAGTTCGTGGCCGACAAGTCTGAGGAGAAGGCGGCGTTTGACCTGGTGCTGGAGAAGACGGTCACGGAGGCCGCAGCCCAGAAGGCCGTGGCGGACAAGGCGCTGGTGGACATGAGTGAGATGCAGGTGCGTGCCGTACTTGATGTACGACGGATGCCGCACATGATGCAGAGTGTTGGTTGCCCCTTCCCTCATGGAGGCGGTTTGTAAGGTGCGCATCCTGCTGCAGGCCTTCTGTAAACCAAGTACCACCTACCTACCACGCCCGGTGTAATGATCTGATTAGATCAAATCATTACACCGACCCTGTGGCATATAGTAGCCCAGGGGCGCTGACTGGCGTGCTTCAAGAGCGCACAACCGCGGGCTCAAGGGCCACGCATGCACAGCATTGCCGTCCCATGCGATCTTGCCGGCGCCCTCCTGCCTGGAATCTGGTTGCGGGCAGTGAGCATTGGATACATTTCCTCCTCATATCCCCCTTGTGTGTCTCCGCAGGAATCCGCTGCCGTGGCGAGGGCCCAGTTCGACAAGTTCGTGGCCGACAAGGCGGAGGAGAAGGCGGCGTTTGATCGTCTCCTCGGAGAAGCGGAGGCGCAGGCGGCGCACCAGAAGGCTGTTGCGGATAAGGCCCTAGTGGATATGAGCGAGCTGCAGGTACGGATGTACGGAACCAGACAACGAGTACTACCCTGCCGCTGCACCATGCCTGCTTATCCAAACGCACAGGCTCCGGTTTCAAGGCCGCATAGGGTGGTTGATTGGTGATTGCTTGGACCATCCATGCCAACCTTGTCATCCCCCATTTCATTTTCATGTCCCTCCGGCGCCGGTCTATCATGCCATGGTTGCCGTACGCACTGACCCCTGGGTCTCGCGCTCTCGCCACTGACGTCGGGCCTTGTTCGCGTGTCCGCCCTGCTGTCGCGGACGTGCTCCGCTCATATCCGCCGTACGGTGCAGGATGTCGCCGTCAGCGCCAAAGCCCAGTACGACAAGCTGGCGGCTGACCAGGCGGAGGAGCGGGTGGGCTTCCAGCGGCAGCTGGCGGATTCGCAGGCGGTGGCGGCCCAGAATAAGGCCCTCGCAGATAAGGCCCTGGTGGACTTCAGTGAGCTGCAGGTCGGTCAGATCATTTCGCGGGTCGGTCAGTCGGGCGGTCCGTTGGTTGGCCAAGTAAGCGTTCGGTCTGCCGCCGCGACTGGGGCGCCGATTGCCTACCCTACTTTGCTCAGGGATGGGAGGTTGGACGTGGCGTCTGCCCACGAGGCACAAACACACTGTATGTATTGGGCGCCGCTGTGCCCACTGCATGACACGCACTCCTGGCCTGCCTGCACACATACACGCACACAGTCCTTCTGGGCGGTTTCTCATTAGACACACCGCCCTCACCGCCCTCACATGCTGGGGTTTCTTGCGCCCGACCACATGCTCAGTGCCCGGACGTCGTCCTTTCTGGGACAGACTTCATCCGATCACTGACTCTGGATGGAGCCTGCACAACCTGTACCGGGGCAGGGTTGAAGGGGCAGGGAGCCGGCGGGCGGAGGGCGAGCCGCTCCGTGGGAGGGTTTAGGGTTTGCGATCCCACATGAGGCGAGGCGGGCCAATTTAGGACGGGATTGTGCGAGGGTGGTCTTGCTGTTCGCCCGGCTTAGGGTACCAACCGGCACCGCATGCCATTGGGGCTTTTCGCGCGTCCGCGCTCGCTGGGCGTCACACTGCCGGGCGCCGTGTTCGCGCCGGGTGGCGGTGTCCTCCATGGCCCTCGCTTGCACCGCACCCAACCGTCCCGACCATCGCCGACGCTACTCGCACCGTCTGTCCTTTCACCGCTCGTGACACATACAACCCCGCCGGCAAAAGTCGTCGGCCGAGGCCAACAAAGCGGGACATGACAAGGCGCTGTTGGACCTCGCCGACCTGCAGGCGCGTGCGCCTGGCCGGGTTCGACGCACCCCCGCGGCTGACGGGGCTGCGGCCTCGGCGCCGCCGCGGGATGACGCGCCCCCGTTGGGTTTGGGGGGGCAGCGGCAGCGTGCTTGGCCGCTGCGTGGTCGTTGGCGAGGCCTGACCTGGGCTGCCTGAGGCGCATGTCCGATTGTTCCGGGGGTTGTGTGGGTGTAGAGCACCCGCGGGTGGAGATGAGGGGCAACATGGGGCGGGGGGGGCAAGCTGGACAACACCGGCAATTATCGGATTGTTGCTCTTTTGCGGTTTCGCTGTCTTAATTGACAAAAAGGGGGTAGCTGGAGACTGGGGTGAGCCAATCAGGGTCGGACGGAGGCTGAGATGCCGACTGCGACGACCAGAATACGTGCGACGCTGTGCACGAGCTCCCCCCAAACAAAGTGGCACACTGCAGTTCGACAATCGTGCGCACATTGGGGTACCCCATGTTGTTTGGTTGTGCTGCAAACCGCGCGTGGTGGGGCCGGGTTGGGTGGGGTCGGTTCGGGCTGGGTGACGCACCCCCATGTATTTAGACAAGGGACCCGCCCGACACCCCTATGTGTGTGTGCGGGCGTCCAGCAGTTTGTGATTATGCCAATCCTGTCCGCCAATGCACAGGCCAACGCGGACGCCACCAAGGCGCAGTTCGACAAGTTCGTGGCCGACAAGTCTGAGGAGAAGGCGGCGTTTGATCGTCTCCTCGGAGAAGCGGAGGCGCAGGCGGCGCACCAGAAGGCCGTTGCGGATAAGGCCCTGGTGGATATGGGCGAGATCCAGGTTCGTCGCGGACTCCGTCGTTGCGAACCCGGTCGCAGGGAGGGGCATTATGGCGGGTACTGTTAACCGACCTGTGTTTGATGGTTGTACAGTCCGCGCCCGTCCGCACCGTTATGGGGGCAGCGTTCCGCCGCTACACCGCTACCCAATCGTGCGTGTAACCAACGGGCTTGCGTTGCGCGAGCGGTCAGCCGCTAACCGGCCGAGCGGCAAGCGGTCAGCGTGTCTAGCACACGTGGCGCCGAGCTCCTGCCGCATACCCCTGCGCCTCTTGGCCTGCTGCTTGACGTCGGGCACCCAGGCGTCCGCGGCGGCGGGTAAGGCGGAGCACGACAAGGCGCTGCTGGACCTCGTGGAGCTTCAGGCGCGTCCGTTCCCCCCAACGCCTCCTATCGTCCTATGCCTTTCGCATGTGTTAAAATATATATCGATGGGAATGTCCAATGCATGCTCAACGATTTGAATACAGTTTGTACAAGTATCTCCGTTCCCCAAACAGTACCGGTATTCGTTTGTGCGCTCCCGTGGCCTCTTGACTGCCGCGATGGCTCTTGGGGTGCTGCGGCCTCTGATTTGCCGCCACGGCTCGTGGGGGGGATGCCGAGGCGGGGGGCTCCTTTTCGAGCCGCAATCCTAGGGCGCGCAGTTCCAAAGGGACGTGGCCAACTGCCGTTCTGTCCATGCCCATAGATGCAACACCCGTCCATCAGCGCACCGGCCCCAGTCGGTGCGCTGGCGCTTACCCAGTCGCCAGTCCCGGCCAGGCCGAGGTAGCTCGCTAGTCCCCCACCTCCCCGCCAATGCACAGGCCAACGCGCACGCCACCAAGGCCCAGTTCGACAAGTATGTGGCCGACAAGGTGGAGGAGAAGGCGGTCTTTGACCTGGTGCTGGAGAAGACCACCACCCAGGCGGCGCAGCACAAGGCCATGGCGGACAAGGCGCTGGTGGACATGAGTGAGATGCAGGTGGGGCTGCAGTTTTGCTGTCGTGATGGACATATGACGGGGCTGCAGTTTTGCTGTCGTGATGTACATATGACGGGGCTGCAGTTTTGCTGTCGTGATTGACATGATGGGGGTGCAGTTATGCAGAGCTAGGCGTATGGTTTCTGACATGAATGCAACACTAGTAGATCGGGGGCCCGCGGGGGTCATCATCGGCGACAGCTGAAGCCTCCTCGGTGCGCGCTCACCGTACCACACCTGCCTGGGGTGTTCCGGAAGGTGGTCAACGCATTTTGGGATGTTGCGGTGGTGGCCCTGCACGAAGGACATCGGCGGTCTGGGTAAAAAAAACACTAGTGTCTTACATCCCGGCAGTTGACGGCTACCGGTCGTTGGTCGGTTGGTGCGGTGCGCCCCCCACCGTCCGGACACCCCGATCATTGGACTGACCCCGACTTGCAGGGGTGCTGGAAGGGGTGCGGCCCTGTCGCCGTACACCTGGAACGGATCCGATCGGATCGGATCGGATCGGATCAGACAGTGTCATGTCCAGCCCGCGTCACCGCTCTCAGCTCACTGTCGCTTCTTCCTCTCCTGCGCCTCTCCTCTCATGGCCTATCATGGCCTCTCCTCCCGTCCTCCGCCATCGTAACGTCACGAACCCCGTCATGTCCTCCCGCAGCACGAGGTGGAGGAGTCCCGGGCCCAGTTCGACGCCCAGAAGGCCAACTTTGACGCCATGTTGGAGCGGTCGATGGCGGAGGCCCGGGCGCACAAGCAGCTGGCGGATGCGCTCAAGGTGCGGTGGAGCGGGTCGGTCGGTCGGAGGAGCGGTCCTGGGCCAGGGCCGGGCGGCGGGGGGCGGGGGCCGGAGAGGAGTTACAGGGAATGGGTGGGCAACGATGGACTGCGCTAAGAGGCGGGGGAGCGGCGACGGAAGAGGGGGGTTGCAAGGGCGCATGAGGCGAGAGGTGGGCGAGGCGCAGGGTTGCGACTCCGCCCCCGCGATCCCGCACGTTTTGGCTCATCGCGTGGCTGCCCCCTGTGGCTGCCGCCTGCCGGTGTGGTGGGGCGGTGCAGGAGGAGGCGTCCACGGCGGCGGCGCAGCTGGCGGCGCAGCGCCAGGCGGTGGACGACCTGCAGGCGCAGAACGAGCGGCTGCTGAAGCAGCACGAGGTGCTGCAGGTCAGCGGGCCGGGGGACGGGGCGGCGGGCGGGCGGGCGGGGGCTGCGGCCATGGGCGGTGGGGCACCGCATCTTGTCCGCGCCGCTGGTCGCGGTGTGGCGCAGGGCTGACCGCGTGCAATGCCGACAGACGGAGCGGGCGAGCGGGGGGCTCAGGGTGCCGTACCAATGGCCAGTAACGGGGTGGGGAGAGGTGTACACCCACCTTACTGTCAACCCGGGGCGCACCCCGCAGTATACTTACCGCACCCCGTAAGTATACTGCGTTATGCTGGGTGTGCCCGGGTTCTTTCTACGGGTTTATTTTTTTTTTTTTCAATTTAACCCCGGGGCGCACGGATTGGTTGGTCTTTTCCTAGACACCCGCGCTCCCGTCTATGGGTGCTGCGGGTGCGCGCGGCTTCTTCCAAGCCTCATGCTCTGTTGGCAGCTGTGCAACCCATCATTCATCCGCTGTTGCCCGTCGCGCAGGCGGAGCTGCAGATGGCGCTGAGCAACTACGTGCCCAAGGTGGGTGCGCCGCGTAATCTTGTTACCGGTACATGGCCGCACACGCTGCGCCGTGCACCGTGTGTGCCGACAGACCTGCTCGGCAGTGTCGCTGCTGCTCGAAACAGCCAGCAGCACATGCGACCAAGAGATCGCACGCGCTCGGCCGGGCGACCCCCAAAGCGCCTGACCTCGCCTCGGCACCATCTGGGTCGCCCGTCCATCACTGCCCGCGTGCCGCTGGTGGGCGCGCATCCCGCACCCGGGCTTTGAGATCTATGCCACAGCTGCCACAGCGCGCTTCCTTCTTGATTGGATTCCAGTTTGAGATCTCAGTTGCGTGCAGCGTGCACTGAGACCATGACGGTCGTGCGGCACGTCTGTGCACGTCTGTACTGCACTGCAGGCGATCATCGACGCGGGCACGCCCGCCGACAAGGTGCTGTCCATGATGACGGACCTGCTGGACGGATCCCCGCCGTCCATCCAGGTGAGTGGGGGGGTGGGGTGCGTTGCGTTGCGTGGGGTACTTTTGGAGGACTGAGCGGCGAGAAGAGAGGGGTCTAGCTCTGTGTGTGTGTGTGTGTGTGTAAGAGAAAACTGGTGTGTGTTACATCTGTGACCGGGCCTGACACTGGCCATGGGATGCCAACCCAGCCCTTACGGAAAGACCGCCGAAGCACTCGCTCCCGGATAGGGGGGAGAGGGGCGCAAAGGGCCCCAGTCCCCTCGCGCTCTCAACCAGGGGCGCGCGTGTGTGGAAGGGCCAGTTACGGATGACGGACGTGGCAACTTCCTGGATCCTTGCTCTGGCAGTCAGCGCAGTTTGTCTATCTTTTCCTGCCAACTCGCGGCACAACGCACTCCATCCCCCAACGCCCACCGCACCCGTCCCCACACCCACACCCTCGCAGGACATCCTGCTGGTGCAGTCGGCCATCCTGGAGGGCCACGACATCTACCAGCCAGTCAACCTGGGCAGGCAGCTGCTGCAGTCCAGCGCCCTGGATGTGAGGGAGGAGGGGGCCGGGGGGCCAGGGGCGTCGTCAGCGTTTTTGTCGGTGACAGTGTTGGCGACCGCGGTGTTGTTGGTGGTGGTGGTGCTGGGCGTCTTCTGGCCGGGTGTCATCTGGAGCGTACTGCACCGCATCGCTCTGCACCGCACCGCACCGCTCCGCACCGCACCGCACCGCCACTCCACCCGCAGACCCCCCGGCGTTGAGTTGGCGACTGGTAGCGCTCCGCCGGCGCTGAGGCGAGCTGTGCTGTATCCTAGTAGCCTGCCCTGTCTCCATCCCCAGCGGGGGGTGGGCAGACCGGCTCTACCAGTTCATGGACCCAGAGCAAAGCCCTGTTTGAGCAGCTCTGTCGCAGGCAACACTACACAGTATCTGGGCCTGGGCGATTCTCGGCGGGTTTCTCATTAAACACTACACACTACACACACACACGGTTTCCTTGTACACACACTAAAATCCCTACGCGCTGCGCTTTCATTCCATCGCGCATCACTTGGACTGCTTTGGGCTGGCTCCGTTTCCTCTAGACATCTCCCCCCAATCTGTTTCTCACTGCGCACTTCCTCTCTGGGCACGTGATATCATTCCCCATAACCCCCACACCACCCCGTGAGGACGTGTCCATCAACGCCTGACAATCCACTCCTACCACTCCTGTGCCTGCTTTCCCGAAACCGCCCTTTCCTCCCGGTGCCGCCCTCCGCCCAATCGGCAGAACGACGTGGGCCTGGCGCTGCTGCACCAGCTGGGCAACCAGGACGAGGCGAGGGCGCTGACCGCGGAGGCGGAACTGACGCTGCGCGACTTCGGCACCCGGGGCAGCAGCGCGGGGCGGATCCCACAGGCCGGCTTGGGACCGGGGCTGGGGGCGTGCAGGTGCGGGTGCGGGGGGGGGGTGCAGGTGCGGGGGCGGGTGCGGGGGGGGGGTTGCAGGTGCGGGGGCGGGTGCAGCTACATGGTCGGGGCGCGCGAGGGGGCAGGTCGGGGCAGGGCGGCGAGGGGGCCGGTTGGGGCGGCCAAGAGAGGGCTAAACGCCACGTCGCTGGGGGGGCCTGCAAAAGGACACGGCGGGTGGTGTGGGAGAGCGTACTGACACCCGCACACGCAGATCCCTTGGGGTGGTGGGACTACGCTTCCTGGGCTGGCGGCCAGCCGGCGCAAGCATGGCCCCGTAGACAGCTGAGCATGCGGCATGCTGGCGGCGTCCGCCTTCTCCCATCCGCCGCCCTCGCGCTTGACTTCTATGCACGTCCCTATGTCCTGTGCCCCTCCCGCCTCTTTTGCCCTTCCCCGGCCTACTGACGCCTGCATGGGCCCTGTGTGCTCTGCCTTACTTGCCTCCCCTGCTCGCCGCCCTTCGCCTTTCCCACGTTCACTGCCGCTATGGCGCCTCGGCACTGCCCGATGTTGGAATGGATCCGGGTTCCCCAGCCCGCACGGCTCCACGTCCGACCTGCTGGACTGTGCGGGCCCGGACAACCCATGGGTCACGCTGGAGGGGGCGCTCGCTGCCCTGATGGCGCCTGACGGCGCCTTCACAGACGGCTCCGCCGCCGCAGCCGGCGGCGGCGGCGGCAGCGGCGAAGCGCCCGGCGGAGGTGGCGGCGGATGCCGCTCCGCAGTGAATTTCAGCCGGGGCCTCCACGCACGCGCGCGTGGCGGTGGCGGTGGCGGCGGTGGCGGCGGCGGGCGGGGAGGGCAGCAATGCCAGCCGTCGGAGTCGCGGGGCAGCTCCCAGGCGATGTTGATTTCGGAGGGGGGTATGGCCCCGAATGGCTCCATGTCACTCGATGGCGAGGTCGACTACTTCCCCGAGGCGCCGCTGCTGTCGGAGGTGTGTATGTGGCTGTGGCTGTGGCTGTGGCTGTTTATGTTTGCTTGTTTGGCGAGGAGGCCCACCCCACCCCTATTGTGGGTTAGCTTAGAAACTCGCAGCTTAAAAAGGCAACTTCTGTGACGTAAAAAGAACCTTCTGTGTGTATGCGTGTGCTTGCTTCATAAAGCGCTCGCGTCACTCGCTTTCTCGTGTCGGCTGTCCCTCCGGGGTGCCCCCCCAGCTCAGTATAAATGTGTCTACCAATTTCCTATAAAACCCCCCCGCAGGTGGAGCGGGTGCTGGCCAGCTGCTGCAACTGGCAGTTCGACGTGTTCAAGCTGGCGAATGCCACCCAGGACCACGCGCTGAGCACCCTGGCCTTCTACCTCTTCCACTCGGCGGACCTCATCCGGAAGTTCGACATCCAGCCGCAGGTCCTCGCGAGGTGGGGGCCGGGGTGAGGGGGTGAGGGGTGGCTGGAGGGGGAGCGGCAGGTGGGGCAGGAGGGTGAGGGGGAGGGTCACGCAAGGCGGTGAGGGCGGGCGGGGCAGGGGAGGGGTTCGACACGTCCCGCGAGGACCAACAGCTGTATGGCCCACCGGTGGGCACATCGAGTAACGGCGCCCTCTGTCCTTCCTCGGCGGCCCCCCCTCCACCCCCCCTCCACCCGCCCTCCACCCCCGCCCCTGCCCTCGTCCTCTTCGACGTCGTTCCTCGTCGCCGTCCCCAGGTTTATCCGACGAGTGGAGGAGGGCTACCGGGCCAACCCATACCACTCCAAAACCCACGCGGCGGATGTGTTGCAGGTACCGTGTGCGGTATGCAGGGATGGGGATGGGGATGGGGATGGGGACGGGTACACGCGGGTAGGCGACGTGTCGCATTAGGGACGGCAGCTGGAATCCTCACCTTGTTTCGTTGGCAGCCAACAGCTCCCGCCGCAGCACGGCACTGCTCGTACTGTGTTCGTGCTTGTTTCGGTCGGTCGGTCGGTCGGTCGGTTGTCGTATACTGTCTAGCTATCTGAACACATCTGGGGCTTGGGGGCGTGCCGGCGGCACCCGCGCATGTAGTGTCCCTACTCCCCCTTCCCCCCTCGGTGGGGTAACTAACGCCCGCTGGTGCTGTGCCCCGGTGGGTCCCGACACCCTCCGACGTCCGATTGGCTCTGGGCTTGTGGATCGCGTTAACCTCCCAAGCCCCGTCCCAGTCTCCTCGGCTTCTTGGCCTCAAACCCGTTGCCAAACTCGGCCCGTGAAACACCCCACCCCACCCCACCCCACCCCACCCCACCCCACCCCACCCCACCCCACCCCACCCCACCCCACCCCACCCACCCCACCCCACCCCACCCCACCCCACCCCACCCCACCCCCACCCCACCCCACCCCACCCCACCCCAATGTCCCCCGACCTTCGTTCCTCGCTCTTGGCCCCCGGCTCCGTCTCCCCCCTCCCTGGTCAGACTCTCCACGTGATAATCCACCGGGGTGGCCTGGCCCCCGGCTACGTGGACTCGCTGACGCTGATGGCCTGCTACCTGGCGGCGCTGGTGCACGACTACGAGCACGGGGGCCTCACCAACGATTACCTCATCAACAGCAGGTGCGGGGAGGTGTCAGGCGTGGGGGGGTGCCGGCTGCCGGGAGGTGTGCGGGGAGGGGGGAGGAAGGTTGGGGGAGGAAGGTTGGGGCGGCATTCAGGGGTTGGGTATTTGAGGCGGGAAGTTGAGGGGAGGGGAGGGGCGTACAACGCAGCGGGCGTGCGACGGAGTGGCCTTTCCGCCCCCTCACCTCCCCGCCGTTCCCTCCCCCCCCTATCCCGCGCGCGCCTCCACAGCGACCTGCTCGCGCTGCGGTACAACGACCGCGCCCCCCTGGAGAACCACCACCTGGCCGCCGCCTTCACGCTGCTGAAGAAGCCCGAGTACGGCTTCCTGAGCCACCTGCCCAAGGCGGAGACGGACCGGCTGCGGAAGATGGTGATCGAGCTGGTCCTGGCCACGGACATGAAGCAGCACTTCGCCATCATGTCGCACTTCACCACCGTGCACCGGCTGGGCAGCGCCAACTCGATGACGCCCTCGCTGGTCAGCGGCACGGAGAGGCGCAGGTGCGGGCCGGTGGGGCGGCCGGGGGCGGTGTGTGTGGGGTAGGAGGGGGGAGGAGGGGGGGTAATGGGACGTTGGTAGACAGTTTAAACTGTGGGGGGGGGCTGGGATGCGTTTGGCGGCTGTGGGTTGTGAGATGGAGTGGAGTGGATCCGCCGGGGCTGCCCCACCTTTCTGTAAGGCTGCCAGCCGTTACGGACCGCATAAGCCTGATCGCCACCGGCCTCCACCCCCTCGAAGGGCCGTGTTCTTACTCGATGCTGAAGGTGCTCTTCAATGCGTGGGTGATGAAATAACGGATCAAGTTCTGTTTTCATCTTGTGGTCCTTTCAGATCCGCTGGCTCATTCCTCCCCTCCCCCCCCCTTCCCTTCCTTCCCCCCGCACGACACCTCATCACAGGCGCCGCGTCATGCGCTGCTAAGACATACCCCCCGACACCAAAGGGCTGGCACTGACATCCAGACACACATACACCCATACACGCATACCCATACCCCCACCCCCACTCTCCCCGCCATATGCCTGCCGGCACCTCCCCCCCCTTCCACCCCTCCACACCCCCACCGGCTGCACCCCCCTCCAGGTCCTCCTCCAACGCCTCCTCGGTGGGGTCCCTGGCCCCGGGCGGCAGCGGCTGCCCCGTCGAGATGGACAAGATCGTCATTCCCCTGGACGAGAACGAGCGCATGCTGTCGCTACAGATGGCGCTCAAGTGCTCCGACCTGGGCCATGTGAGCGCGGGGTAGAGGGGGGAGGAGGGGCGGGGGAGGGGAAGAGCGGCGGGGGAGTGTCACTGCTGTCCCTGACTCTGCCGGTGCTCATCGTGCGGTTGCCGCCCGCTGTGCTGCTGCCGGTGCTGCCCCTGCCCACGGGCCCCCTGCCCCCCCCTCCTTGGCCCCCCCTGTCCCTGCCGCAGGTGGCTGCCTCCCTGCCGGTTCACTGCCGGTGGGTGCAGCTGCTCGAGGAGGAGTTCTTCCGACAGGGCGACCTGGAGAAGCTGCACGGCCTGCCGATCAGTCCCCTCTTCGACCGCAGCAAGCCCGGCATCACCAAGAGCCAGGTGGGGCTGGGGGGGGGACAAAGGGGGGCAGGAAGTATAGTGAACACGGAAAGATAGTGAACACGGAGTTATAGTGAAATATAGTGAACACGGCCCAGACACACCCGGCCAGGGACAGGGAAGGGCACAGGCCGGAGGCGCGGTTCAGTAGGATGGTGTGGTGCGGTGTGGTGTGGTGAGGTGTGGTGAGGTGTGGTGCGGTGTGGTGTGGTGAGGTGTGGTGTGGTGTGGTGTGGTGCGGTGTGGTGAGGTGAGGTGTGGTGTGGTGCGGTGTGGTGTGGTGTGGTGAGGTGTGGTGTGGTGTGGTGTGGTGCGACGTGTTGTGGTGAGGTGTGGTGTGGTGTGGTGCGGTGCGGTGTGGTGTGGTGCGGTGTGGTGTGGTGAGGTGTGGTGTGGTGTGGTGTGGTGCGGTGTGGTGTGGTGAGGTGTGGTGTGGTGTGGTGCGGTGTGGTGTGGTGTGGTGTGGTGCGGTGTGGTGTGGTGTGGTGTGGTGTGGTGTGGTGTGGTGTGGTGTGGTGTGGTGCGGTGTGGTGTGGTGTGGTGTGGTGTGGTGTGGTGTGGTGCGGTGCGGTGCGGTGCGGTGGGTGGGGTGGGATGCGGTATGCGGCCGGCGCTGTTGGCATGTACGATATGTTGCCGGGCGTCAGCGCAGTTTGGATATGTCGACCACTTTCCTATCATCCCCCCCAACCCCCACTTTCCTACACCCCCCAACCCCCTCCCGCTGCCTCCAGGTGGGTTTCTTCGACATCGTGGTCATCCCGCTGCTCACCTGCTACTCGCGCGTGTTCGCCAACTGCAAGCCGCTGCTGACGTACACCATGCGGAACTACAAATACTGGGCCGATCTGGCGAAGAAGGAGCAGCCGCCGCCGCAGGCCAACGGCGGCGGCAAGTGAATCAAGTGAACGAGGCGGGACGAGTGAGTAACTGCATGACGAGGGAGAGGCGCCGCAGTGCCGCCCGGCGGTCGCCATGGCCGGGGCCCACTTTTGCGGACCCCCGGCCGCCTCCTCTCGCTCCGGGGCCCCGCGGGTGCGGTCCGGGACGCGGCCGCTGGCTTTTCGCGCGGCAGGGGAGGGGAGGGGCGGAAAGGCTTCTGATGGTAGAGGGGCATGGGGGCATCGCCAGGCGGCACGAGGGCCGGGGCCAGGTCTTCCCGGCGGCCGGCCCGGCCGACCCGGCCGGCCCGGCCAGCGTGCGTTTATCCCTCCCAAGAGCCCTCGCGCTTTCCAGAGGGTTGTTGTGTACCACCAATATGTCGGGACCTGGGACGGACGGGCGGGCCGGGCCTCCAGGGTGGTGGCATGGGCACGGACGGCAGACGACGCGAGGCGCCGATCCGCGAGAGCGACATGGGCGGCGGATATGAAGCGGATACATGTACACCACCCGCCCGCCCGCCCGCCCGCCTGGCCGCGCGATGTAGAATCGAAAGGAAGGACCCCCCAGAAGGGCGCACGGTGCGTGCGTGCGTGCGTGCGTGCATGCGTGTGTGCGGGTGCCTGCCTGTGGGGTGTGTGGACGGGTTGGCGCTTTCCGGCACCGGAAAGCAGCCAGGTTATAGATCGAATGCCGGGACGCAGGCGGGCCGGGGGCCCGGCGAGGGGGGTCGTTGAGGTGGGGGAGCCTCGGGGCCTCGGGGCATCGGGGCCTCGGGGCACCACACGCCTCGTGTGAGCGGCCAGCGACCCAGCGCTCGGGGGCGGGGTCCATCCAAGATGGCCAGGCAGCAAATCAGTGATGTTGTTGCGCTTGGAGGACCGCAGGCCGGGGGGGCTGCTGGCTGGTTTTGGTTTTTGGTTTGGTTCGAGCGTTGTACGGCAAACAGACCGCACGTAGGGCGACCTTCCTATATTCAACGCCGTCACACACGTTCAACCATATACACACACAAACACACACATGCGCCCCCAGCAGCCATGCTGACTGAAATCGCATACACTACACGCCACAGAAGTAGCTCGCTTGCGTTATATTTCTTTTTTCTCCGAAATTTGTCGATGTGCGGCTGTGCCGTACTGCGTGTCGTGCAACGTCACCGTCACCTGATCGTACCGCTTGTTGTGGTCGTTGTGTCTCCTATCAGTCCTCCCCCCCTCCCGGGGCAGTAACCCGAGGGCAGTGCACAGCTTCCCCACTATTCCGACCCCTCATGCTCATGCTATGGTCATGGTTATGGTCATGGTCATGGTTATGAGGCGACCGCGGGCCGATGGGCCCTTCACGGCTGCGGCCCTTGGGGAGGCGGGCGGGCGCGCGGCTGAAACATCGCTTGTCGCGTCTCGTCTCGTACGGGTGCACCCCTGTACTGGTGTACGACGCGTTTTTGTGCGCTGCGCTTCGGGTTCGGCAACGGTAATTGACGGCGCACGGTGGTGGCGGTGGGCTCCAGGGGAGGGGGAGGAGGAGGAGGGCTGGGCACAGCAACGCACCCGGCGAACGCAGGGGACTCGGACAGCACGCGGACGGCGCTCCAGGGGGGCCGCCACCTGCCACGTGGGCCGCTGAGGGGTGGCTCGGTGGTGCCGCGTGCGAGGGGTAACCTGGTCGGTCTGTGCTGTGTCTCTGTCGGTCTGTGCTGTGTCTCTGTCGGTCTGTGCTGTGTCTCCGTCGGTGTTTATGTTTTCGCGATTCCGCTGTCTTTATTGGCAAAGGGGAGCAGCAGCAAGTGTCAGGCCAGGGCAGAGGGACGCGGCGCTGAGCAGCTGCCCGTCGTGGGGAAGGGGGTCCGGACCCCGCCGGCGTGGCGTAGCCTGTTGCGACAGTCTTCCCCACAGACAGCCTGTTGCTCCACGGATGGGTTGACTTGATGCGATAAGCCAGGGCACCCGCAGCATGGTCGGTTTCAGTGCTTGGGCCCGTTTCAGTGCTTGGGCCATTCGCAGTCGGTTTCAGTGCTCGGGCCCTTCGCAGGAGCGACCCTAAAACCCCAAAAAACCAATACACAAGGATGCACGCGCATCTGGACGCATGCGCGGAAACCGGATGCGGGGTGATGGTCGGTCGTATATTTGTACTGCAATCCTGGCGGCGCGGTGGTACGATGAGCACCCACCCTGACACCCGAGGCGGTGGCGATGCGGTTCCACGGACCTGGCGGTGCGGTGCCGTGCGGTGCGGTGCGGCGGGGTGGCGTGGCGTGGCGAGGCGCGACGTGTGGTGTGGTGGGGTGGGATGCGACCTTAATCCTGCACCCAACGTCCCCCTCTTGCGACTTCGACGCGTGGGCTGCAACAGCCCCCAACATCAAGCGGCCCGGAAGTGCTTGTCTGCGGCCGGGGCCTTGCGGCGGGTGGATGGGTGGGCGGGTCGGAGGGATGGCTTGATTCTTTGGTGGCTGGCAGGACGAAAGGCGAGCCCTGGCAGTAGCGGTGGTGGTGGTGGCGGTGCTGGCGATGGTGGTGGTGGCGGTGCTGGCGATGGTGGTGGTGGCGGTGCTGGCGATGGTGGTGGTGGCGGCGGCGAGAGTCCGCACGGGAGGACTTGCAGCAGGTGCTTGTCGTACAGACATGGAAATGTAGCCCCGGCCTCCACGGGCCACACACACACACAGCCCCCCGCCCCCCGCCCGCGGCCCTTGCTCCTTTACCCGGGAGGGCGGGCGGGGTCGCCGAGGGGGGGGTGCGCGGCGCCGTGGTCTAGGGTCTCGGGCGCTACGTGCAAGGCCAGGGAATGGGGACTTGAGGACCGGGTGGTGTGTGATGTCGAAGCGCATGGCTCAAGTGCGGGCAAGTGGAGGCGGGAGGTGAATGGTGAATGGTGGATGCCGACGTATGCCGATGTGGGACCCACAGCCGCAGAGGCTCTCCGGAGGGTGTGCAAAGCTGGGGGTCGGGCCTCTTGTAGGGGTTGGGCCTCTTGAGGGTCGGTCTGTCGGGTGTCGCGGGGGTTCTGTTCTGAATTGATTGAAGGGGTCGCGCGCGTTGCGCAAATTAGGTCGCAGTAGCGCCTCCGCCTGTTTGTCGGTCGGTCGGTCGGTCGGTTGGTCGGTCATCCGAATGGAGAGATGCTCGCGCTCCTAGCCGTCCATCGATCATCGATCATGGTATGCAGGGGCGGGGCGGTGTCGGCGCCCCAAACCGCCCAACCCGTACCACACCACCACAAGGCACCCTGCACGGCGCAGTCGCAGCAGCAGCTACGGGATCATGATAGCGACGTGGCTGGTGGGGGTGGGGGTGGTGAGCCTCGTTCTCTGTTTCATGTCGGGGGCCACTCTGGGGGCCGGCCGGCTCGCTGCCTGCCTGTCCGGAGCGTCGTCTGTGATCATAAAACCTATACGTCCAGATTGCGCGCGTCCGTCTGTCAGTGTGTCTGTCTGTCTGTGTGTGGGGGGGGGGGATGGGCTCTCTCCACATTGGCATCGACGCCGACGGCGGCGACTCCGACGGCGGCGACTCCGACGGCGGCGACTCCGACGGCGGCGACTCCGACGGCGGCGACTCCGACGGCATCGACTCCGACGGCGGCGACGATCGCGGTGACGATGCTGGGGCCGGGGGTCCGCGGGCGTCGGCCGGGCAGGCCTTGGCTGTGAGCGCCCGTGCGATGACTCCCCGTGCGCAAGACTTTGCGTGTGTGTTCAGCTTCGCGTTGTGCGGCCTTCTCCGTGTTACCTACCAAGCGGAACCCGCGCGGCCGTTTATCTGTGGCTGGGGAAAGGAGGACGGGGAAAGGAAAGGGAAGGAAAGGCGGGTGGGTGGGTGGGTGGGTGGGTGCTGCTTGGCCATCGCCAACGCACCTGTACGGTGCATCTGAGTCTTAAACATTCATTTCGCGCCGCGCTGCGCCGCCTGCGCCGCGCAGAAACTGATTTCCGCTGCTAGGCTTCGCGCGGCGCCACGGAGTGCTCCCCCCTCCCGGGCTGGCTGTGTCTGGGGTGTTTCCAGTTGGTCTCCCCACCCACCCGCCCCAAGGGATGACAGTGCGGCCCGCAGTGCAGCACACCAGGGCGGTGTGCACACGAGGAAAGGGGGGACCGCAGCGCATCGGCGCTGGGGTCGCGTCCCCACCGGTGGAGGTGAGGTTGGCGCTTTCAGGGCTGTCGTGGAGCGGGGATTGGCATGGTGGTGCTTGGTGATAGTGGCAGGTCCGGGCGGTTCGCCGGGCTCGGTCCCCGTGCTTTCGCTTCCCCTTGTTGACTGCCGGCCCGTGCGGCGGAGGAGCAGCGCACGGTGCGCGCTCCCTGTGCATTCTGCCGTGTGTGTGTATGGGGGGTGTCGTATGCCGTGTGTGTGTATTTGTGTAAGGGGGGAGGGGTGTTGCTGTGTGCCGCGTGTGATTAGAAAAGTGTGTGTTGTTGCAGCCATCCGACCTGGGTTGTGAGGGCGGCTACGCGGGCGCAGGGACTGGCGGCGTCGGGGGCTGTGCCGGGGAGGGGCGTGAAGGAAGGCCCTGCAGTACGGTAGTGGATGCATCAGCGCCGGCTACTCGCGAAAAGAGCTTGCATCATATTCCTTTCGCGGGTGATGTGTGTCAGGGGTCAGGTTCCCGCCCATGTGTGTGCGTGGGACCGGCGGTATGTGTTGGTGTGTGTCCTATCACATTTCTCAAACATGGTGGGTGTGCCCGGGGCATCTCATCGGCCGGCTGTGTGCTGCAGACTCGAGCGGCCCCGGCGGAGGCGTGCGTTACCAATCATGTGACCCGCGCGGGCGTTGCTTGCGATGCAGGCGTGCGACCAATTATAAATGTGGCTTCGATTTGGAAACAACTTTTGAAACAATTTGGAAACAGTTTGGAAACGAAGGCTGAAGGAGGGTGGTGATGGGTGGGCCCCAGCGGTGTGGCTGCGTGGCCGCTTGACGCGCGCGTTTTTTTTCCAGCGCTGCTCCAGGGTGGTTGTTCTGCGGACAGTGGGGCCCACTCGCGCTTCCCGCGCCGGTCTGGCGTCGCAAAGCAGCCCCGGCGACCTGCCGTACCGTATGCGTCCGGAGGCGTTCGGGGGATTTCTGCAGCATTAAAGCATCGGGGGAGGCGCAGAGGAAGACAAAAGTCGCAAAGCATCTGGCGTGCTTTGCGGCCTGGTGCTGGTAAATTGGATGGGTCCATGACCTAATTTTTGAGTTCACTCCTCGTGGTCTCAGCAAGGGCCGAGAAATTTCACGCATGGGCCTCCGCGCTTCGTTGTCGTTCTTGGAAGGGCGGTGCCGCGGCTTGGTAGCAACGTCTCGGAATAAGTTTGTTGATAGGCATGCGGAGGCCTGCCCTACGGCTGTTCCCGTCGTAACAGCTCGTAGCTTATAGGTACGTGGACAGTGTTGTGTCCCTAGTAGAGTATTGCGGCCATAATGCGCGCATGCGGCGGTTTCGCGTGTGCGTCGGTGACAGCGCTCGTTGCCCGAATGGGTGGGCACACTCGCAGCAGTGGTGTGCGTTTGACGTCATGTAACATGTATCATTGCACGGGGTCGTTTTCTAGCAGCAGACCGTTATAAGGATCCGGATTTGGTAGCTTGATCGGGAAATGGTTTCCCTTCAGGACGGAACAAGGCACTTGCGTTTGGTACAGCAGATTTGTGTACTCGCTTTTCCAGTAATGTCCCGTGCCACCGGCACGACGCTTTCAGGCCGCGTGGTGTGACGCCAGCATACTTGCTGGAGGTATCGAAACTGTGAGCAATTAACATGTATAGAGGACGATTTCCGAATAGCAGACAGGTTCTTGTTGGCGTGGCAACAAAAGCACAGTCGATTCAACCGCGTGTTCACCGGTTCCATGTTGCCTCAGCAGTTGCCACTCCAGTAACTGACGTTCATCAACTAGATCATCAACCGCTCGCATCCAATTGTGGAACAGTGATGACGACTGCGTCTAACGCAACTTGCGATTCGGTTTTAGCAGTGCTCGAGAGCGTTGACGCGGAAAGCACAGCGCAACTAGCAGAATTCATTGTCAAGGCGCCTCATGTCTCAGGATGCTACGCCTTCTTGGAAGGTATGCTGCGTCTTGCGTTAGGGCTGCGGGCGTTGTCCAAAGCAAATTTCAAACCACCAACAAAGTGCATTGCTGCCTTGAAACTTAAGTCATGAAACCATACGATGTCAAACTGGACAGCCTTGCGGGCACATGCGGTTGGTTCCCTCCTTTTCTGTCCCATCCCAGAGGATGACTGTCCCGTCCGTCTCTATCACCGAACGGCGCACGGGCCGTTCCTTGCGGTGACTGGGCCTGTTAACCCACTCATATCCTCCGCTCAGGATAGGCCCGTCCCGTCCCGAGCGTTGCTTGACCCACGGCCTCGAAACTGCCTGATCCCTTCAGGCACCGCCGCCGGGGCCTCCTCCCCTCCTCCCCCTGGCGGCTATCGCAGCGGTGTCATCACTGCCGGTCAGGTCAACGGGGTCGCCTGCCTGCTGGACGCGTTCGCCGTCAGCGACCGGCCCCGCATGCACTGCGTGCCCCTCCTGGAATCCGCGGGCTGGACCCTAGGTGCGCCGGTGTTTCTTGGCCTGCAACGGGACTGTGGACCCAAGGCGGGTGGGGTGCGGATGGGCGGGCCAACCATTGCCGGAACATTCCACCCGCCGCAGTTGGTGCCCAAGTGAGTGGGTGGCTGGGCTGGGTGGCTGGGTGGCACAGCGGAGACGGTGCGATAGAGTATTGGGGGCACAGTCCCGCAACGCTATTTCCGCCCTTTAACCCCCCCAACCTCCCAACCTCTCCACCTGGCCGTGAGCTGCTCCTCTCCCACCCCGCCGGGACGTTGCGCCGCCCACACAGACCGTGTGGCTGCGCTGCCGCTCGTTCGGGTGCTCCTGGTGGTGCTGCTGCCCCCGACGCCGCCGGGGGAAGATGAAGGCGCGCGTGGTGAGCGCGCACCCGCAGCTGCTGATAATGCCTCCCCAGCAGCTGGGTCGAGTTCTGGATCGGGGCAGCCCCGGGTATCACTTCCCCCGGCTGACGAGGCCCAATGTGGGGCAGGGACATCAGAAGGGGGTCCGGAGACGGTCAGCGGTTCACCACCAGCAGCACCACCAGCACCAGCAGCATCATCCGCGGCAGCACCAGCAGCGGTCCCAGCAGCTAGCTGCAGCTGTGGTGCCGCGCTCTCCTCCGCGGAGGCAATCGGGCGGGAGCTGGAGCGGCTCAGGCCGGACTCGTTGCCGCGCTGGGTGACGAGGAGCGTAGCGGTCGGCTACCCCCCGGCCAGGGACAGAGGCGGCGGCGGCCGCCACGGCAGTGGCGGTGGCGGTGACGTCAGTGGCTTCGGAGCCGCCGGGTCGTCCGAACGGGGTGAGGGTGACGAGACCTCTTCGGGGCGACGTGACCGTGAGGAGGCGGAGGAGGAGGCGCGCCCCACCCGCTGGGGGGGCGGTACGTCACGCTGGTGGACGGTATCGCTGCATCGCCGGATACGCCGCTGCGCTTCGGGCGGGTGGCGGTCGGCGGCACCTTCGACCGGCTGCACGCGGGGCACGAGCTGCTGCTGGCGGTGACTGCGCTGGTGGCGGACGGCTTTGTGTTTGTCGGGGTGACGGGTGGGGCGGGGGAGGGAGGGAGGGGAGGGAGGGGAGGGGAGGGAGGGAGGGGAGGGGAGGGGAGGGGGGGGGGGGGGGGGGGGGGGGGAGGGAGGGGAGGGGAGGGGAGGGAGGGGAGGGGAGGGGAGGGGAGGGGAGGGGAGGGGAGGGGAGGGGAGGGGAGGGAGGGGAGGGGAGGGGAGGGGAGGGGAGGGGAGGGGAGGGGAGGGCCTCTGATGCCTGTGAGAGAGGGCCTCTGATGGCTGTGAGAGAGGGCTCTGATGCCTGTGAGAGAGGGCCTCTGATGCCTGTGAGAGAGGGCCTCTGATGCGCACTGAGCTTCACCTCCGACCTGGTCCGGACCTCTAAACCTCCCCCCTAGCCGGGCCCGACCAAAAGCGCGTGTTTACTCTGTGAATCGCTCACGGGTGG
>BDSI01000087.1:90988-210668 GCA_003117195.1 Eudorina sp. 2006-703-Eu-15
CAGGCCGGAGCACAGGAACCTGAAGGGGGCTTCGTCCACGGAGGGGTCCTAGTGAGCATGCAGCGCATGGATGTACCGTAGGCCGCTTGGAGGCCTGCGGAGTCCGGGGGGAGGGGGAGGGCGGGGGGAGGGCGGGGGACGGTGGTGCGAGGAGGACGGTGGCACCGCGGGGTGTGGCGGCAGCCAGCCGTCGTGGCTCGTGGGTGACCACCCCGCGGCCCCTCAGGTCGCCGCTCTGCACCCCCCCCTCAGCACCCCCCCACACGCGCACCCCCCAATTTCCTCTACCCCCACACGCAACCTGATCTGCGGCCCTCCCCCTCCCCCAGCAGCAGCGCAGTTGGAATATGTCTACCCATTTCCCCTTCCCCCCTTCCGCACGGCCCCACACAACACCGTGTCTCCCGAACCTGCTCGTCGCCACTGCCGCAGCCGACGCGCTGCTCGCGAACAAGTCGCACCGGGAGCTGCTACAGCCGTACGGCGTGCGAGCGCAAGCGGCCGTGTCGTACATGCAGGCTGTGCGACCGGGACTCCAGGTGGGTGGCGGGCCGGATGGACCAGCGCGTTGTTTCTCTGGACGGGAGGGCGGGAGGGAAGGGAGGGCGGGAGGGAGGGAGCGAGGGAGGGAGCTCCCCGCTTGAGTGAGGGACGGGAAAGGGTGGACGGCAGGGAAGGGCCCGTCAGGCCGCCGCCTTTGAAGAGGGGATGCGGACATGCATTGCCGTATGCACGTTTCCACTGTCGGGCAGCTGTTCAGGAGAGCAGTGCGGGGGCGCAGTGCACGGAAGCCAGTGCTAGGAGCACTCCAGGGACCGCCCCATGGAGCGCCTGGTCCTCCGGGTGGCTGTGAACCCCGCCGCGTGGGCCATCAGTGCAGGGCAGGGCAGGGCAGGGCAGTGGGGGGGGGTGGACCCTGGACCCCGCCCGGGCGATGCACACCCGGGGGGAGGGGGGCGGCCAGATGGCTCCCTCCTGGGCGCCTAGAGTAGCACCCAGCACCCAGCCAGCAAGGACTGTCGCACCCCTCCACCTCCCCCGGGTCACGCCAGAGATCGACGAGCGGTCGATGTCCACCTCGAAAGGCGCCCACTTGGAAGAAAGACGCGCTCACTCAGGAACGGGCCCCTGCTGGGTGACCCCCACCGGTGACCAGCTACGGTAGCTGACCGGCCGCCCCGGACGTGCCGCACCCGGCAAGGACTGCACTGCACACCTCCCCACCTCCCCACCTCCCCCTGTCACGCTCAGCGGCCACCCCGTTTTGTGTTTGTGTGTCCGTCCGTCTGTTTGTTCGTCCGCCTGCGGGTCGTTTGTGGGACCGCTGCCAGGTGGAGGCTGGGCCCCTCAGCGACCCCAAGGTGGGTGAGGGTGAAAGTGAGGGGGAGAGTGAGGGGGAGGGGAGGGTCGGCTGTGTGAGAGCATGGGATGGGGATGAGAGCGGGCTGTCGTGGTGCTGTGAACTGCGCGCGGTTGGACAGCGGGAATGGCGTGCCTGAGTGGGGATGAGGCAGGCCGCCCGAGGGGAGGGGAGGGGAGGGGAGGGGAGGGGAGGGGAGGGGAGGGGAGGGGAGGGGAGGGGAGGGGAGGGGAGGGGAGGGGAGGGGAGGGGAGGGGAGGGGAGGGGAGGGGAGGGGAGGGGAGGGGAGGGGAGGGGAGGGGAGGGGAGGGGAGGGGAGGGGAGGGGAGGGAGGGGCCGGGCGCGGGTCTGAAGGACGGGGATGTATGTTGATGCCTACCCCAGCAGGCGGTTCCCGTCACCGCGGCTGCCATCCGACCCTACGGTGGCTGTGTTTAGAGAAGAGACCCGCCTTCGGTGTGTGTGTGTGTGTGTGTGTGTGTGTGTGTGTGTGTGTGTGTGTGTGTGTGTGTGTGTGTGTGTGTGTGTGTGTGTGTGTGTGTTAGCAAGGAGAAAAGCTGAGCCTCGAATAAGCAGAACCGTGTCCAGCAATGCAACCGACGACTGAGACCGAGTGTGTGTGTGTGTTTAGAATTGTGTGTGTGTGTGTTCGCATGCCGCCTGCTGCTGACGCTGACGCTGATGAACCGGCTGATGCCGTCTGCTGCTGCTTGGCTCGGCTCCCCTGCAGGCCCCCACGCTGGCGGAGCTGGACCCGGACATGGAGGCGCTGGTGGTGTCCGTGGAGACGCTGCCCGGGGCGGCCGCCATCAACGCCGGCCGGCGCGCGCGGGGCTTCCGGCCGCTGACGGTCATCACGGTGCCCGTCATCGGGCTCCGAGGCGGCGGCGGCGGCGGCGGCGGCGGCAGTGGGGGTGATGGCGGCGGCGGCGGAGGAGGAGGGCGGGGTCCTGCGGCGCCGGCGACGGGGTTCGCCAGTAAGCTGAGCTCGTCGGGACTGCGGGCGCTGGAGGCCGCGGCGGTTGTGCACCCGGTGGGGTGAAAAGCCCCGCGTGGGGGTGAAAAGTCCCAGGGGAGGACGACGCGTCCACGGCGACGGAGCGGGCCCAGGGAGAGGCGCCCTGCCAGTCGATGGAGTCGGTAGTGGCCCAGCGCGTGAGGGGCCCAGGCGGGCACGAGGATGGGAGGGGGTTGAACTGAAAAGAGAAGTGAAAGGGAGGGGTTGGGGAGGAGGACTGCATTGGGGGCCGTGAGGAGGGCCGGGAGAGGAGCGGATGGCGTTGCGGGAGGGGCAACACGCTCGGGTGCAGTGGATGGAAGGGAGTGTCCATGAGGCCCGGGAGGGCGAACTGGCTTTTGAGGAAGGTTGCAGCGGAAGGTATTGCCGCCTGGACCACGCCACAGCCCTGGGGTAGTTCCACCCAGCGGCGTGTAAGACACGATACGGTCCGGTGTACGATGTGATGGGCGACCTGCCGAGAGGAATGGGCGCCTTTCGTTGATTGTGGAAGTGGTTGAACGGAGCGGTCGAACAGCCGCATGAAGGCTCGTGCGTTTGAACGTTGGAGGGTTTGGGAACGCCACGCAAAAGTGCGTTTTGAACCGCAGCGTGCTGATGTGGTGTGATGTGATATGGGTGTGTATCGGTCAGTTCAGGTCAGGTCAGAGACGGGCCGGGCGCCGGCAGGATGTCACATACGTTCGCTTCATGGCATACGACATACGGCCGCTTTTCAGTGGTTGGTTTACGGCAAGCAGCAGCAGGGCAATCGCTCTACGGGAATCGCTTTATGGTCTGGATGTGCAGAGCTGGGATGTGCCGTCGTTCACCGCTTGCTGGGCCTAAACGTTTCAGGGTCCAGGGACGGGTACGGCATGTGGTCTCCAACACACTACATATGCATGGGGTGGGTACAGGGGGCACAAGCGTACCGTTACGGCTGATAAGTCATCGTCGTTGGTGCTGGAACATCGTGGTGCTGGAACATCGTCGTTGGTGCTGGTGCCTAGGTACGTAATCAGCTAGGCACCTTCTGGGTAACTGCGAGGGCTGTACAAATGGAGTAGAGTGATACTAGTGTCCAGGTGTGAGTTGGACTTGTTACGGCCTGATGCTGGTCTTGCGGGTTGAGGATGGGACTTCAGGGAGCGGTTCGCTGCTAACCTAACGTCGCCGGATTGGTGACATGCTTTGCGTCTGCCTGTTTTGTTTTGTATGAGAAAGCCCACCCACGGTGAAAACCCACCGTAACGGTTCATGGAAATTGAACCGACCGCGAAAGGTTGTGGGACTTACGTCCCAACTTCTCACCGTCGTAGCCGATGAATAGCTCGGTTCAGGGAAGCCGGCTGCGTACTACAGGACTTACCACCACAGCACCTGGCGTTCTACCTCGGGGCAAATTACAAATGCTCTTCTGTTTCCAGGCGTCACAGTGCCAATGATATGTCAGACTATTATGTCACCAACGGACACGACTGAAGCGAGAGGGTGAAGAAGGTGACTCCTAAACCGGGCGTCACAGGCCATCCACCAGTCCCGCAGGACCGCTGGAATCGGCGGCCACACGAATAAAAGAGTAGTGCACAACAGAGGGGTAGCGGTACAACACTCAGCGCAGCGACAGCAGCTGCTACTCCTGATCAATACATCCTGTGCATCACTCTCCTCGCACATCATGCCCACCGGCACCTCACAGCACGCATGCGGTGACTCGTCACTGCCGCTCTCTCTCCACCTGTAACAAAAACGTATCGCCGCGACCCGATCACAGGAATACCAACTTCACGGGCTTGACCTGCGCCACACCGCCCGCCCCGCAGCCTCGCCTCCGACAACAACGGCCGACTAGTGGCGTCTGGCGTGGGGTGCGCATGTTGCTGCGCAACACATTGACGCCGCCCACACTGCGGCCGTCCACGGCAGCAGGCTCTCCGCACCGGCGGGTGAAGCAGCATCGACGCGGGCGGGCCGCGCATCCGATAATGGGCCCGGGGGGCTCAACAGACCTCCTCGTCCCGGCCAGTCTTGATCCCCGCCCCCTGCCCGAGGCACCCACTGTGGTTCCCGGTGCTCTCGGGCGCGGATCACATCGCGTCTTATCCCCGCGTCGCGCCGACCGCGGCCCCGCCCCCCTGCGTGCAGCTCCTGTACTCATATGAAGGGCGGGTCGGCATCCCTCCGCGCACCGTCTCCATCTCGCTCCCACCTAGCACAGAACACCTCACACCGTCTCACCGACGACAACGACACACACGACGATCGGGCATGGGGAAAACCAAATACACCAACAAGCCAAGCAAGCACTTCAAGAGGAGAACCAGGAGGATGGGTAAATTCTTCCGCTCCTACGTGACGCTGCACAGCCCGGCCAAGGCAGAGGGCGGCACGCGGCAGAGCGGTCCAGACCCAGGTCCGCGCCATGACGCAGAACCCCCTGCCCGTCAGGACTGCAAGCGCAACGATTCCATCGGAGGACCGATTTCGGAGCAACTCTGCGCGGCAAACTCTTCGACTGCCTGAGGGTGGGGCATCAAACAAACGCACACCCCACGGGATATTGGGCATGCGAGCAGCCGCGCGGCGGCGCGCCGCGGCCCAAACACCCTCCCTTCCCAGGCAGGGCGGCAGAATGTGCACGACACGACAGCTGGCAACCACGAACACTACTATGTACTAACAGCGCACTCCCTCATCTCCGTCGGCGGCCAACTAACTGAGTGAACACCGGGCCACCGCACCCGCGGTCGCACCCACCCACCGGGGAATCTGCGCGCGGCGGGGTTCTCACGCCGACACACGCAGCAACAAAGCCGTGTCGGCCGAACAACAGACCTGTCACACGACAGGAAAGCCAGACGCGCGCCGCGGAATCCCCCGGGAGCTGTACGCCCGCGGTCGCGGCCGCGGTGCCGCCACACCTCCCTGCAAAGAAGAAGGGCAGCGAACTACAAGTCCCAGAAATTTCCATAGGGTGCAGGGACGGTACGCTCAGTACGTGGCCGTGTCCGGGATGATGCGCCGTTGGGCGGCGAACAACGGCTCCTCCTTCTTGTAGTCGAACGGCTTGTAGTTCACCGTCTCGTCGTAGACGTGGCACTCGGTGCAGATGTTCTTGACCACGCGCCAGTTGAAGGTGCACTCGGTGAGGTACTGCAGAGGGACACGCGGACGAGCAACGAGCGAGTGAGATCACGAGGGACAGTGTCAGGTAAGGGCAGTGTCAGGTAAGAACAGTGTCAGGTAAGGAACACCCCCGCCAGACGTATTCAACAGGACGAGCAGTTCAGCGGACAGGATGCGGCTGAGCCACCTCGAGATTTGCCCGATCAACAGAATCGCCTTGTGCTCTCGAGGCCGCTGCTGACAGGATTGGAAAGCGCATCTTCGCACTCGCGCCCGCAAACTGTCCCACATCCGTGACTGTGCGTCTGCAAGCTGATCTTGTCGTGCATCAAGCATCGCGCCCGGGTGTTCCAGAGAAATCCGCCCCGCTGATTCTTCCCCTCTCTGACCCAGGCCTTCTTACGGGCCATGCGCCACGGCGGGGCGACCTACCGGGCCCCAGTTCTGGCGCAGCGAGTTGGTGGCCGTGCGCAGGTTGTACCAGGGGATCTTGGTGGAGACGTGGTGCGGGATGTGCCACGAGATGTCGTGGGTCAGGAAGTCGACCCTGCAAGGTGCATCGAGAGCACGGCACGGCATTAGCCTCAGATTTCACTCCACCGCAGAACACGTGGTGCCACAGTTCGTGCAACGGCCCCTGCGCACCTCCGTCCGAATGTTCCTCTGCACCCACCCTCATCCTCGTCCACTACCTCCCCCTCGACCTCGTCCGTGACCACCATCTCTTACCCAGTCCTTCAATATCCTCCGCGCCCCCCACACAATCGCAAACCGTTTGCCGGAACCCTTGGGGGGTCCCACCACTCACCAGCCGGGGTAGTCGCAGTGCACGGTGCCGCTCAGCTGCGCCTTGGCGGCGTTCCACTCCTCCGCCTTCTTGAAGGGGATGTGCGGGGCCGTGTGATGCACCACCGTGAAGGTGGACATCCAGAAGTGGTAGCCCAGCCACGGCATCAGCCAGTACTTGACCAGACCCCACCAGCCCGTGTAGTACACCAGCGCCGGAAGAGCAATGCCCATGAAGGCGTACACGACGGCCAGCGAAATGACTGTGCGGGAGGGAGAATGGAGGGGCGAGATTACACGGGAGGTCAGGCACGCGCATGCGGCGGAGGCGGCTCGGTTGATGGACCACAGCGCGAAGAAAACAGTTGATGGAAGGCAAGCTTGGCGGAAGATGTCGTGGACGGACGCGGCTGTCCGCAAGAAGCAAGCAGCTGCCCTCGTCGTCTCTCGTGTGTTGGCAGTGCGGCAATCGTCCCCGCCATGTCAAAAGAACCGGCAGGAACTCCCCACCGCCTCTCACAACCTCCTCGGTCAAATCACACACCCTGGAGACCACCCGACCTCCGCCAGACTGCATCCCAGGTTCGCCAGTGCTGCAGCTTTCTCCCCCTGTATACCCTCCCTGGCGCAGCTCTCTCCTCCGACCCGCAACGCCTCAGGCCCCTAACCCTCCCGTACTCACTGACGCGCGGGCGCTGTTTCTCCGTGTACTTGTTGAGGTCGAAGTGCCAGACCAGCCAGTGGCCCACAGAAGCCCACAGCTTCAGCGGCGTGCCCAGGAACCACTTGTAGAAGCCGGCGGTGGTCTCGTCCCACTTCTCCATGTCCGCCTCGGTCACCGGGTGCCACGCCGTGTCCTCAACCAGCCTGGAAGCACAATCCACAGCCGCGGCAAACATGTCATGTCATGTACCGAGAGCATGAGACCACGAGACCAGGTGTCACGCTGGTGCCCACGACGACGACGACTATGGCCCCGTGGGGTTTTTAGGGAGTGATGAGGGCTTTCCGTTTTTGCTCATGTAATGCGATAGAACCGCCTTGTCGGGATGCTGATGTCGGGATGCCATTCAAAGGCACGGCACTACCCTCCAGCCGGCTGATCGGTGACTCATATCGGGGTGCGCCGCGGGCGTGTGAGTTATTTGCGAGCTGGTCACCCGGCCCTGGCACGCTGGCAGGGGCCCTTACTATGCCCAGTTCCATCGAGTAAAAAACTGATGCCAGGCAGGATGAGGCAGTCCTCATGGGCTGGAATAAAAACAGACGATCAGCCAGGACAAGCCGTAACCATTCTTGTGCACCCCCTGCCGGAGTCCCTTCGCTCGGTGTTCGGACACAAACAGTGAATGCTGGGCCTTACAGCGCGTTTGCCGACCAGCCGCGTGGACCGATGGACTATTCGCTGTGCATTGGATCCAACACGCCTGACACGGACCATCGTCTGTTCAGAGAACCCGACAGTAATTGTCTCGAATGTGGCGGCGCACGGCCCATCAGATGGTTTCAGTGTACGCGTCTCAGTGTACGCGTCTCAGTGTACGCGTCGAGGAATCTGGGGAAGCTTTCGGATCCATGAGCAACCACCAAGCGTTAGTGGATCCACATGCATGCCGCACATGGAATGCATCCGGCTGTTTACGGCCCATCATACTTTTTGATATTGGCGCACCATGTTGCTCGCAGCGGTGCGTTCCACAGCTGCAAGGGATCGAACGATCTGGTACTCCGCATATGAGTCCCGGCGCCTCGGACTCCCGAGCAGACTCCTCCGACCTGGTCCCGCACGCAACGCCGAAGACATCCCCCCCGACTCACTTGTTGGTGTGCGCGTGGTGGTGGTTGTGCTTGATCCGCCACGGCTCGAACGGGTAGATGAGCGGCGCGAACACCAGGTGGCCCACAATGTCCTCCACCAGGTTGTTCTTGTGGAAGCTGCGGTGGCCGCAATCGTGGCCGATCACGAAGAACTGTTGGTGAGGGGGGGAGAGAGAAGGGGGGCACATGGTTTACATTCACGGTTTACATTCAGAAAGAGTTGTCACGGTCTGGTGTAAGACGCTGACAGACTGACAGTGCATCGCGCACATCGCAGGTTACTGTCTGGTGTAAGACGCGACAGTGCATCGCGCAGATCGCTGGCGACACAGACTGAGAACTCTTTACACTAGTCAGGCGTCAACCGCTCCGAACGCAAGCTGGATGGCGGGATCCACCAGCACTATCGGTCGTGCTTGTGTCCGCAAACCAGACACGTGCTTCCACCACCGGGTGCTCCCATCGCCCCATCCACGGCTCCCAACTGCCGCCACCTTGCCAGGGGGCCTTACCCCAGTGAAAGCTGTGCCCGCCAGAGCCCAAGCAAACGGCAGCAGGTACCACGGGCTGATGCTGATGAGGTACAAGCTGGCAGCCATAGCGCAGACAGAAGTCAAGACCGAGCGCCAAGCCTTGCCGTGGTCCAGCTCGAACACCTGCGCCACGCGCACAACATGCAGGAAAAAAAGATATGTAAGCAGCTAACATATAACATTTTCAATAATTAAGCGACGCACCTCCGGCGGCATAGTCTTAATAATATCCGTCAGAGACACGTTGTCGGGAAGCTCGCGACCAATGCTCTTGTAGCCCAGCTCCCTGGCCAAATTCGCCCGCTCCTCATCAGTGAGGGTATTGACAGGCACCGTCAAAGCCGCCGCGTTGGTCTGGACCTGCAGCACGCGAGCCGGGTCGGACGATGAAAGGCAGGCGGTGGCCACAAACGCTGGCGCCACGACAGCTGCGCACCCACCAGGGGGCGAGCAGCAACAACGGGGGTGCGCAGAAGTCCAGGCTTCGCCAAACGCATGCCTGCAAACGACGAGCGGTAAGGTCAGAGGGTACAAGCGGTACAACGCAGGCGTAACGGCCACATCTTCCCACTTACTTGGTCCGCGCTGGGCGCTGACGGGGCGCTGCGAACATTCATATGAACAAATGTAATTAGATATCAAGGCCAACACCAAAAGAGACAATTGCCTGGTGCTTATCCACCTACCAGGGCCCCTGGGCGAGCCAGGGCGAAAGCCATTGCGCACGTCTGAGTCTGGCCTAACAGCGGCCGAGGAACTGCGCTCTAAGGCGCACCCGATCAAAATGTATGTGGACAGTGAGCCCGGAAAAGTACCTAACAGGACAACAACCAGCCGCGTAAGCTGCCTGTGATGCTCCAGGGAGGGTGTGCGCGCAATTTGGATGCACCCAAATTACTCGGTGCTTATGCTGCACTTACACCTGATGCTATTTCGGCATTAGATCGCGACATATGATCATCGCGATGGAAGCGATGTCCTGGGTCCTCCAACTGTGGAGTTTCGCTTTTACCTCGCTGTACACATCGTGACCTTTCTTTGTATTGATTTCACAATATGATCTCACACTATGGTTTTTTAGTGGCTCATGAATTTTGCATGTGCGCCGCCACGGTACACACAAGTCCTTCTAGTTCGTTCGTTTTGAGTCAGCACGATGCGCTTTAGTCAGCTGTCAATCGGGTAGCGTTCTTGCCAGCCTCAAATCTTGCGTGTTGACGGCGTGGACAAACGTAGCCTCTTGCTCGCCAACTGACATTCCGTTGTCAAGGCAGTGTGCTCATCACACAGGCCGACGTGGACGTGCGTTTGCGCGATGTGGAAAACGGCAATCTGGTAGAAACAGTTGCATGTATGTGTGCACGGGCATGCGAAGGAGATGCTGGCCGTTGCCTTGTTGCAGCTGGCGGTTGACATCTGCGACGCATACCCTGACAAGCATACCTTTCCGAACTAAGTAGGGCTATGCGGCGTGCCTGCATGCGCGGTCATGAGATAAACAATCATCTGACTGCCACGGGCAAGGGCACGTGATTACAAAAAGTCGCGCGTGTCACCCAATATCAGCGCAGGCCGGTGCAGGTGATGGACCAGTTGCTTGTCCAGCCAGACGCCACTCTGTTGCCATCCTGCCACAACAACAGGCCCGCATGTACCCCAAAGGACACCGGCCATGAACCAGATTCCTGCTCCGCAAGCGCACTCATCCGGGAATGTGCACCTAGCTGGCATGAGGCCAGACCGTAACCGTCCGATGCCGGTGTTTGCCGCCTGTCTTCCAGATCTGCTCACGAAGTGCAGTACAGCAGGATGCCCTGGATTCCACCCGGGCTCCCAGGGATGGGCAGTACGTGCTCTGCACCCGCAGAGCTCCAAGGCGAGGTCACCCTGAAGGAGGTCTCTGCCACGGCAGGTGGTGGTAACATTCTCAAAGGTGCACCTCACAGATGCACTTCCGGCGCAGCTACACCTACGTCCCCCCCAGGACCCAATATCCAGTGTGTACAGTTCACTGCGTCGCCGTTCCCGTGTGGACATGTCATCGCATCCCCATCTATCCCCACACGCATCCCCAGGCCCCACCCTCGACCGATACCGAGTCTGCCTCGCGCCGCGCCGCGCGGCGCGCGCGCAATCCACCCACGCTGCATGCGCCATCGCCCGGCAGTCCAGTAAACCACCCCAAACCCCGTGACAATGGGCATGACCCGGGGAGTGCTCGCGAACTTTCAGCGATGTCACCTCGTCAGCACCTCCCTAGGCCGTCAGGAGGCGGTACCGCTTTGGGTACCCACTCTCCTGCTGCTCGCCTTTTCACCTCGAAATATCGTGTAAGAAGTCGGCGCGCTGCGGCACCACACCCGTGTCATGCGGCGAGAGGGGGCAACGTTTTCGACAGCGATCCCAACAGACGGTCTCCCAGTTGCAGTGCATCTCACCAACCCACATCCCGAAGTCGCAGACCAGTGCCGCTCCATGCATTCTCCGTCTGTTGACATCAATCAAGCTATCAACGCCGCCACCGCGCGCCATCCTGATACCTGAACCGCAGGTGCTCGCAGCTACCACCGCCTTTCCTTCCCTTCTTTCCCTCGTTCCCCCTTCCGCCAGCTCGTCCAGTTCCCTACCCCCACCCGCCCACGCGGCCGAACCACCTCAGCCAACCCCCGCCTCCTCTGTCCTCCCGGCCCCGGCGGGCAGCACGACGACGACGACGCGGGTGACTAGGTGTTAGAAGCGATGGGATTACACGAGGACGGCAAACACACAGGAGGGCGGGTCAGGGGGCGTTCTAGGGCGGGCTCAGCCGGCCCGCTACGCGGGCCGCGGCCCGCCGCTGAGGTGCCCCAGCCCCATGTTTTGCAGCTGGTAGGGGTCGAGCTGGCTGGGATCCAGCATGCGGGTGGCCTGGCCGTCCGACACGATCTGGTGCGTGTCTATCTCGGGGTGCCCCACCACGAAGGAGCGCCAGTAGTCGAACTTGGGCGCCAGGGACTTGACCTGCTTCTCCAACGACACCACCAGCACCTGCGGGCATGGGCCGTGGGGTGGGTGCGGCGGGACGGTTGCGTGCCGGACATTGGTAGACATACTGGTGAGCGGTTGTGGGCTTGTGCAGCATGCCAAGGCGCGTGTGAGAGAGACGAACAGACTGCAAGCAACAGGATCCGAGGGCGGAAGGATCAAGCGGACACGGTGAAAGGGGGCCCATGAGGCGTTGCTGATAAAGTTCAGCGAAAGCGGCTGGGCCGGGCTGGGCCAAGCCAGGTGGAAAGTAAGACCTGGCCGGGTGGGGAACAAGACCGGTTGATGAGCGTTGGAGAAAGGGCGGCAACACGGGTGCGAGCCTGGGAACGTCGGGCGTGGGTGGTGCCGGAACCGTAGCGGTGGCAGTCGTCGTATTCGTGGTGGCATCCCCTTGAAGTGGGTGGCGGGAACGGGGTATAAGAGGGGAGCACCAGTCAGGGAAGCTCCTCGTCCACCCTTCTCGCCCAGCCGCCCACGCGTAGTTACGCACCTCGCACGCAGTACATCTATGTGTTTGTTAAAAAAACTGTGCTGCGAGAAGAGGAGTCCATTTGTGCGTGTGAGTGTGTATGTGTGTGCGTGCTGGCAGCCCGACACACTGCCCTCCCCCCGGGCACCGCAACCCTCCCAACCGTCCACACGCCCCCGCCCCCGCCCCCGCCCCCGCCCGAAACCACGAACCAGCTCACCGTGTGGTCTCGCTCCCTCTCCACGTACCACGTGGACCCGTTGTCCATGCCCCGTACGGTGCCGTACAGTTCACCCTCCAGGACGACCTCGCCCCGAAATGTGACGGTCAAGTGGTCGGGTTTGAGCACCAGTCCCACGTCCCGCTTGGTGGCGCCCGAGGGCAACTGCACGTGCGGCCGACCAGGGAGTCCGAGAGGCGAGGTGGAGGATGCGGGTGAGCGGGCGATGGTAGATCGGTGGACACGCACAACTCGCACCGGCGGCCTGAGGTGGTGAGAGGGGTGGCCTGGCGTGCCGCGCTATGAGGTGATAAAACGAATGCGGTCCAGGAATGCGGCCGCAAAATGTGCTCGGGAAATTGTGGCACGAAAACTGTGCGCTGACCTCCGTGTCCCGCCCGTGGACCGGACACGCGCCGCGCCCACCTTGATCGTCGCCACCACGTCCGAGGCGGTCTGCGTCCAGCTGTACGATTTGTCGGGCCCCCCGGGGCCGTACCCGCCGCCGTCGGCAACCGTGGGGTCCAGCTTGGTGCGGCTCGACACAGGCGCTGTCCATCTGGGGGCGTCAGGAGCGGGAGCGTCCCGGGGGCCGTCGATAGGGGCCGTCGATGCGTGGATGGGGACCCAAGGGTGACACCCGGGAAAGGCTGGGTGCCACTCGAGCCGGTGCCTGTCGAAGTCACACGAGCTGCTCCACGAGGTCGGGCCCACGAGTCGAGCGTCAACCGCATGTAGCGGCAGCGGCCGCGCAACACACCAGGGCATGGTAAGGCGACCCCAGCCCAGGCGCACATGGCTGGGACGCGTCGGGAGAATAGATTAGTAGCTCACCCGCTGCAGCCGAGTTGGTTCCACGCGCGCACTCGAAACTCGTACGGCGTGTCGGGTTTGAGGCGTGCGACCGTCCTGGCTGTGAGGTCGCTTTTCCTGCGTGCGTCGTACGATTTGGGTTTGGGAAGGAGGGTAAAGGGAATTGGCAGACATTGCAAACTGCGCTGCTGGGGAGGGGGGTATTGGAAAGGGTCATCTTGCGAGCGGCAGCGGGTCCACGGGGTGGGCCTCGTGGCCGCGAAGGATTCCCCAACAATGTTGCGCGAGTAACCATGCGACCCGGGCGTTACTGCTCCTCCGTCTCCTCCTCCCTCCTCTTCTCCTCCTCCATCTCTTCCTCCATCTCTTCCTCCAGTCTTCCTCCTCCACCTGCTGTCCCGGACTCCCGAAGCAAGGCCGCCGCCTTTTCCTGTGGTCCTAGGCTAAGCCCTCCTGCCCCTTTTCCTCCTCCTCCTCCTCTTGCCCCCCCCTCCTCGGGGGGGGCAAGAGGAGCCCTGGAGCCCTGGCTGCAAAGCTTTGGCGAAACGAGACACCCGTTCGCGCGTACTGCAGGTCGGCCGTCGCCGCACTGCTTTTATTTTGCGTGCTTTTTTCTGGGTTAATTACTTTTCTATTTTGGGTGGGTATATGCGTGCTCGAGCCTTCACCGACAACAACCCCAACGATGCCGCCGCCATCGCCGAGCGCGCGGAGCACCTGCGCGCGGCGGCCGCCACGACTGGACGCTGGCCGGCCCTGCAGTCGCGGATACAGCGCCTGTTGGTTCGCAATCCCGGCCCTCTGCCTCCTGTTCTGCGTATCCTTCTCGATTTGCGCCTTCAGCATGTTGGCGCCGCGCAGCATGCTGCCCTCGCCGACGACCGGGAGCCCCGCCGCGTCATCTACGCCGTCCTCTGGCTCCCAGCGGGGCGGGAAAAGCAACGCCACGGCCGCCCAGTTCCCGTTTACGTCGGCCAGACCCGCGGCACCTGCTGGGACCGCCTCCGCCGCCACCTCGGTAACGCCGCCACCGCCGCCACCCAGCACGCCGCCAGCCCCACCTTCTACCAGCACCTTTGGACGCACGGCGCTGACCGTCTGGTTCTGTTTCCGCTCCAATATGTCATCGGCCCTACCCGCCGCACCTTCCGCCGTCGGGCCGCGGAACTCGAAATGGTCTGGGCGCAGCGCCTTCGCTCCCTCCGTCCCGCAGCCCAGCCCGGCCTCAACACCCTCTTCGAAGCCCACAGCCTCGCCACCGACCTCGCCGCCACCCCCCTCGGGACCGGACCCGTGCCCGCGACCGCCGCCCATCGCCGCCGCTGGCGGAGCTGCCGCAGCGCCCGGCGACGCCTGCTCGCCCTCCAAGACCTCTGGCAGCAGACCGGTGCTGTCCCCGCCGCCCACTTTGACAAGTTCAGCACCCGCGCCCTCCATTTCCTCCACGCCACCATCACCCACTTCACCCCCGCCACTCTCGGCCTCCTCCCCGCCTTCGTCTCCGCCCTCGTCCTTCCCCTCACCACCGCCCTCCACCCCCGGGACCGACCCGTTGGCGCTCCGGACCTCCACGCCAAGCTCTGGGTCCCACACGCCCTCCGTCAACTCCTCCCCATCGCCGCCGTCCACGCCATCCTCGCCGACCCCGCGGTCGCGTCCCACCTCCCCCAGGGCACCCCCTACCCCCACCTCCACTGGACCGCCGGCACCCCCGTCCACCTCCTCTTCTGCAACTATCCCCAGTTCGCCCGTACCCTCACCCACGCGCAGTACGCCGACCTCGTCCGCCCCGACCGCCAATGCGCCTGCCACCGCTTCCCCGAGCTCTGGGGCGCGGGCACCCAGCACGTCATGTCCACCAGCCCCTACACCGCCTTGCCCCCTGCCATCATCCCCTACTGGAACAAGGGCGCCCGCTACCGTGTCCACCGCCCGCCCCCTCCCCTTCCCCAAGTCCTCGCCGACGTTCGCGCCCATGCCCTCACCTACACCGCCCACCTTGCCAAGTCCGCCGGCTGCGCGCAGTCTGATTTCGCGGGCTGGGTCCACACCTATGTCAGTGCCGTCGAGGCCGCCGTCGCCGCCCACGCCGCCACCCACCAGTTCCAGTGGCCTGTCCTCTCCGACCATGACCTTGCCGACCTCCGCGCCCTCTCCTCCGACTTCATCATCACCGTCACTGACAAGAGCTCCGCCACGCTACAGCTCATCTGCAAACCGTACTACGCCAGAAGTGCATGCGCGACCTTCACCTCCACGACACCTTCGCCGCTGCCCCACCGCCACCGCCCCCGCCTCCCGCCGCCGCTGCCCCTGGCCCCGCCCCGGCCCTCCGCCACCACCGCCCACACCCGTCACCCCCGCCCCCGGACCCCCACCACCGCCGCCCGCCGCCCACGCCCCTGTCCCCCCACCACCCCGCAACCGCCCCCGGCCGTCGCCCCACCCCCTGCCGCCGCCCCCACGTACTACGCACCTTGCACCGTCGACGCCATGCAGCAACACCTCGCCGCCCAGAACGCCGCCCTCCAACCCTGGCAGCTCGCGTACGACACCACCTGCGCCCCCGCCTACTATGCCGGTACCCTCAAGATGCATAAACAGCCCCCCTCCATGCGCTACCTCGCCTGCTCCCATGCCTGCCCGTCTACATACATCAGCGGCCTGGTCACAGCGGTCCTCCGCGCCATCGTCCCCCTCTTCACCGCCCTGTGGCGGGAACGTATCCCCGACAGCGAGCCCTGGCTCTGTTTCTCCTCCCATGCCGTCACCCAGCTTGTCGCCGCCTACAACGCCCGCGGGTACAGTACCCGCCGCGCCGCCGCCCCGCAAGCCTGGGACTTCGAACGCCTCTACACCAACCTGCCGCACCACCTCCTGGGCGCCACCCTCACCGCTCTGTGTACGCGCTGCCTTGCTGCCACGCCCTTTATCCGGGTCGTCACCCTGGCCCCGCCGCCACACCGCCCCACGGACCCGCCCAAGCACACCGTCACGTTCCACGCCGCTTCCCCCGGGCCGCCCTATGCCGCCTCCGCCAACGGCCGCACCGTCACACGGGTCTTCTCCGTCGCCCAGTTTATCACCGTCCTCGTGTCCCTCCTGTCCTCCACCTTCATCGCCTTCGGCCCCGCCCTCGTGCGCCAACTCCTCGGCATCCCTATGGGCATCTCCGCCTCCCCCTTCATCGCGAACCTCTTCCTGGGCTGGTATGAGTTCGAGTTCATGGACCAGCGCAACGCCCCCGGCACCACCCCCTTCGCCAAGTCCGTGCTTACCCGCTTCCGCTACTCCCTCCGGTTCCTCGACGACCTTCTCTCCCTTAACAACCCCTTCCTCGCCCACCTGCGCTCCGCCGCCTCGCCACTGTTCCACGGCCTCCGGGGTATCTACCCGCCCGAGCTCGGCATCACAACCCAGCAACACAACCACCTGCCCGCCGGCTCCGTCCCTTTCCTCGACCTCCTCCTCGTCCCCACCCCACGCGACGGCGCCGACTGGTTCTCCACCCACCTCTACGACAAACGCGAACAGCCCGCCTTCGCTGGCGTCCGCCTCTCCCGCTTCGTCGGCCGCGACTCCAACGTCAACGAGGCCTGCAAGCGCAACATCTTCACGGGCCAGTTCCACCGCCTCCGCCGTGTCGTCACCGATGTTGACAACTTCTGCTCCGAGATCGCCAACCTCGTCCTCTCGCTCGAAGCGCAGGGCTACCCACGCCGCCAGCTCCTCGCCAAGTTTGACGCCCTCATCCGCGCCGCCCCACAGTCCTTCTACTATGCCCGGCGCACGACCCACCCCGACCTGCTCCGCGTCGTCCGTCAACACCTTCGCCCCGCCTGACCGACTCACCGGCTAAACACCTCCCCTCCCCTTCATCACCGCACCCCTACCACGGCTGCGGGCTATGATACAGAGGTCGCCGTCCGGGCAACTCCGGCGGTGTTGCTCTCCGTCGTCTCTCTGCTTTCCTGTAAATCCTCGGTTGAGCCCCGCATGCCACTCCATCGCCTCCCCCACACCCACCCATGGCGACACCCTCGCCCCCTCGCGCCGCCCCTCCTCCCGCCCCTCACCACCCCTCCCCGTCACCGCCCTACGCCCAGCCGCCCCACCGCCCGCACGCCACCCGCCGTACCACACACGCGCACGCACCCCCGATCGCAACCCCCTGCGCCCACGGCCTCTCATGCGTGAGGCCGCGCGCGCCCGGCCGGGCTGGTGGGGAGCCGATCACCCCGGTCCGCCACCCGGCCCTCTTGCGTCACCCCCGCGGTCACCGATTGCTCCCTGATTGCGGAACTCCTGTTTCTGTGCCTGCCAACCCTACGCCCGTCTGCGGTGTCGCCCTTCCGTACACCCGTACGCCCGTACATTCTTGCATTGCTATTTCCGTCTACCGTTTCCTGGACCCATCCTCTTTCGCCGCGTCGCCGCCGGGTTTGCGTGCTCTTTTTTCTTTTTTCTCTTTAATTTAACCTTTGCCTTTGCCTGCCGTTTGTCCGCCCTTTGTTGCAACTCACATCTTCCGTTCGCCTCGCCGTCCGTCCGCGTTTCGTCCCATTTGCGCAGGTGAGTACTACGTTCTCGATAATTTGTGCTGTCTGGGGTGTGGTCCGTCCTCGTGCTGTCGCGTGTTGGTTGGTCCGGGATGGGTCCGGCGGCGACGCGGTCGCCCGAGGTAACAGTGAGCGCACCATTCAGGTATGTATGGTAAGTAACTTGGGTCGCGTATTGACTCCTGTGCCACGTATCGGTTCCCCAATCCATACCCCCCTCCTCCTGCCCCCTCTCCTCCTCCTCCTGTCCAGTACCGGTCCACGAACCCACCCGACAGTGGTCCACTCGGAGGGCGGATCCGTCTCCGGGCGCCACTCGACCTCGAACTCCTCAACATTGAAGGGCGACGAGTACGACGAGTCAATCTGTAACCGGATCTGCGTAACGCCAGTGACAGCGGAGAAAAAACGTTCGGGCCCATATGGATCAGTCAGCCATCGTACAGAGCACGTGTACGATCGCGCGTCGAGGGCGGCCCTCTCCGCGCTACTCACCCATTACTGCAATGCCCCAACGCGCGCAGCGATAGCAGTCATAAACATGCACACACACCCCTGCACATATCCCCGAACGGGCCCATGAGCCGGTCACAAACGCCGTGCGGTCAGGCCCATTCGGCCGCAGGTTGTGGGTGCGATACTCTCCGCATTTCAACCACAACTACGACGTCAAGATTGGATTTCACCTGGTTGTAAGGCCGCACAGCCTGCTTATTTGCCACAGACAAAAGGCGCGCAAGAACTTGCACTTCTGGGCCCGTCACATTGGTGGCCACCCTGACAGGGTCCCACCTGCGCATGCATGCATTTCGGCATGCACATGTGGCCACTGTCCGTTTCCACATCCGGCCCATAACGTATCTCACCCGTTTGCATCGCACATCCTTGACCGACACCTTGGGAGGCGCAGGCCTCCTGAGGGTGCGGAGCGCAACCGGCATCAGGTGCACAGCCGACCGGGGGTCGACGGGGATGGGACTGGGGTTTGCGCCATGATTTAGACGAAGCACGCTAAGATAGGCATGCATAGGCACGCACAGGCGCAGGCACATTGCACCCTCGTGCTAGCCTGACTGGCATGCGGTCCCGGCTGCGCCGGTCGCTGAGAGAGTCTTAGAGGCGCATCCCGCGTCACGCCATGCAATCTGAGTGTTGCGGATCGAAAATCTGCAAGCCCAATCCCTGGCCCCCGTGTGTATGCTTGCCTGCTTAAGTATCGCTTAGTGAACGGTAACGTTGAGTCGTACAGGTACTGTTTAACATAATTGATTGAAAAAAGCACTACATCAATAAAGAAAAGTCGTATCTCGGTCAGCTCCCGGCTTATTTTCCGCCGAAGACGTCGAACATTTGGCAGCCAAGCCATTCTGACCCTATCAGAAACAACAAAAGTTACATGTGAGGGCCTAATGTCAAACTCTTCTGAGTTACTGATACTGGAATTGGAAAACCATGGCTATCTCATCTGTAACCTCAGAATGCCCCACGATCGGCTATGAAACGAGCAAACCATACCAGCTAAGCTTCGACGTATGAAGCCTAGCGTCTTGTCACATCAACATCAACATGTGAGGTTCAGCGTTAGTTAGATTTGCATGTTGTCTGGAACCGTCGTCCCGAGACGTACGGCATGCCATAACGAGAGCCAACCTGTGCTAACTTTCAAGGATGCTTAGCCCGCCTTCCTAATGCACTTGATCACTGTTCAGATAAGCTTTCTTCGTATTGAAACGTAAACGATATAGAAGCGCGTATTTATTACGTTGTCAAGAAGGTTCATTTGAAGACTTGTGACGCTTTTTACCATTGTGATAGTTGTAGCGAAAATGGACGACCTGAGCCTCGGGGACTCGAGTCCGCTGAGGAGTTTGGGCTCAGATTTAGCCGGGTACTTGGAGGGCACCGCCTTTGTCGGGGCAGGCTTGGAGCAGCCCTTCCTTGGTAGGACTTTGTGTGAAAAGACTCGCATACCAGCTTTTATACGCGTGATACTTAGCTAAGCCCCAGTTGCCGTTTACTGTGGTCGTTGACGCCTAGGCGAGCTGGAGGCGCTGGCCAACAGGCTGGAGATGCCAGAGAGTTATGGGGAGGAACAAGACTTGAAGTGAGTACTTACGTTTGGCACATTGAAAGGTTGGCGGGTGCCTGGCTAGGCGAGCGCCGCGTCACTTCTCCGGAACAGGCAGACACGCAAGTAATGTTATTTCCTCGGCCCTGACCAGAACTGAGGAGCCGGCCACAACGAGCGCGGCTGCCGTTCTCTCACAAGACGACGACGAGGACACTGGCCGCGGGACTAGCGGGGCGAAGCGGCGACGGCGGATACGCACTGAGCGGCAGCAGGTTCTGAACCGATTGGCGCAGCAGCGATACCGGTGAGTGGTTTGGCAATCCTTGTCGGGGCTCGCGTCTGTTCAAGGCCCTACAACTGCAGAACGCTGAAACATGTATATCTTTTCAATGATATGGTAATTATGATTGTGCATAGCCGAAATGGTGGAATTTTGATGACTGGACTTGCAGAGGTTTTCGAGTTCGAAATTGGCTAGTCACCGACGTTACCTTGCCGGCAATAGAAGACAGCTTAAGTTTTTGGCATGCTCGACTGTCCTCCTGCCTTACATTATCCTGGCAGGCAGCGGAAGAAGGAGAAGGTGCAGGCACTACAATCGACGGTTGGGACGCTCCAGAGCCAGCTTGACCGCTTGTCGTTTCTGGAGGCCGAGAACGCACAGCTCCGCACCACGGCACAGCAGCTCGGCGGGCAGATCGGTGCCAAGGACGCGGCACTGCTGCACGTGCAGCAACAACTGCGGCAGACGTGCATCGTGCTGAAGTCCCAACAGGAGAAATGCGCTGCGCAAGAGCGACAGCTCGCGGAGTCGCAGCAGATGCTCGAGTCGCAGCGGCAGCAGCTCCGCTCCTCCAGCCTTGCAGGCCTGGATCCGCAGGCGCTCAGCGACCGCCTCCTGGCGATCATCAAGGAGGCCCTGGCGGACGCGCAGGCGAGCTCCGGGGTATCGGGCTCCGCCAGCGCACACGTCGGCAGCGGTGGCCCCCAGCAGCTCTTGATGTCTGATGCCGTGGTACAGCGCATTAGCCGTACCCTCACGTCTTGCTGCCGGGAGCTGGTGTACTCGACGAAGGGCAAGCAGGCAGCGGGCTCTGCGGCCGCGGAGACGCCATCCGCAATCCCGGTGTCGTGCTGCTGACGGCCTACGAGCGGGTCGACTTCCGGCGGCGCGTTGTAGTCTCTTTTCTCTTCAGCTGACGCCACACTGGCCAACGTGCGCTCCGCTCGCAGTTGGCAGTCCCAACCTACTGCACAGAGCTGCGCCGCTGTGTAGTTCTCTGAACAGTATCTTCCAGTGTTCAGTTTGATGGTTTTGACGGCTGTGTTTATTTGCAGTTGTTGGTTTTCGTTTGGAAAGTTTGGAGGAATGCGTAGTTACGGACACGGTTAGGCTGCTGCCTGCTGCCGTGATTGATGAAGGGTCTTGGCAGGGTCCGGCCTGCAAGGAGCGTGCGGATGGGTGCGTGTCGGGTTCGGATGGCGCTGCGCATTGGGCGGTATGGCGCCTTTGTATTGAGAGGAGCGAGACTTGCTGGGTCGCAGGCCAGAAGCCAGGCCGCTACGGCTGCTGCAGCGTGCCGAAACGTTCTAGATTGTGGATTTCCAGGGATTTTCACGCAAGAACTCCAATCTTTTCCCGTGGTGCCTCCTTCGTCTGCACCGCGCATCAAGGGGGACCGCGTCGCATTGAGCATTGTGTGTTGAGCAGCGTGTGCGTGTGTGTTCTGTATGTTGTTTGTTGTCGCGTTTTGTTCCTCAGAAGGCGGGATAAAGAGCTTCAGCCCATTTGCCCCCTCACCTGGAAGCGATGCTGTCTACTACCGCGGGGTTCACTTCGCCCTCGCCGTGTGTGCGCATCAGCGGCTACAGATTCGTTCCTGCCTGTCTCGCGTGGGTCAGCACAACGCCCCTGAGGCGTCCGTGGAGAGATGTAGTTCTGGAATGCCGCAAGGTTGTACGATATTCACGGCATAGCTGAACGCAGTCGTCGACGTTCCCGTTCATTACTGCTAGTCGTTCTAGAGCTAAAAATGTGCCCGAGATCAGAGGGCTTGAGGAGGATTACTGAAGGAGAGTGTGCGTGCGCATAGGTCAGCTGGCGCGGCGGCGGCGGCGCCGTGATGTGCGCTGCACCGACTTGCAAGGCTGCATGGGCATTGGAAGAAGAGTCGCAGGGGCATAGTGTGCCGCGCAAACTGCACCGGCCGCGTTACGGGTGCGGTCAATGTCGCCGCGGTGCGCGGCTGACCCCCTGGCCTCACGTAGTTAACGGTGGATGTAAGTCCTCATTCACCTGCATGTTCGCAGTCCGGTTCACAAGACACGTAGCCGAGTAGAAACGTAGCTGAGGTCCATGTCCTCTCTGCGCAGCGTTGCATCAGATGACCGCGCGCGGGATGGGCAAGCCTATCCGGGACAGTTGCTCTCCCAGCGCACTTCCGCCTACCGAGGTCGACCGCGGCCGGGTGCCGGCCCTCGCTCGTGAGCACATCGCGAACACGAACCCACACACTGCTTGCGTGATAAGTATGGTATAAGTATATTCGGTGCTTGGTTTGGGTCGGGCGGGCTTCTCATCTAGACAAACACTGCTTGTGCGGTTGGGATTCCTCGCTCCACACGCTGCCTCCGTGCTGAATCAAACCATCCGCCATAATGCGTAACCGCGCCAGGCACCTGCCAGTGCCCTTGCCCCGGAACGAACCGGCGTCGGGGAGATATGCGTATCCCGGCCTAGGCACCGCCCGAGCTTCCCACCATCACCGCATTCCAGATACGCGGTAGTCAACTACCCATATCCCCTTCGGCAATCACCTTGCAGGCCCCGGCGTACAGGGACGTACTCGTGCCGCTGCAGGATGGCGCGAGATCGAGAGGACAGACTGCCTGCCGAAGACCTTCAAAAACAAAAAAAGCGATAAAGATGTTGACTGGATAGAGGCCGGTGACCTCCCTCTGACACCCGCAATCCTGCGGGAACCGCATGTCTCATACGGTCATCTGGGTCGTGCTGGTCGCAGTCGCGAGCGCCCCCGTAACCGCCCCCACCGGTGTCATGGCTACAGTCTCGACGCCATCAGCGATTTGCGCCTCGCGCCCCCGGCGCACCGCTCATGTACGGTACTCCCAGAATCCGCAGTCTCGGAGAGCTCCCTTCCTGAGCTCAACCCAAGTGTCGCACCCACGGGCACACCAGCTGCCTGGACGGTCACCAACTCTTTGCTCGTGGGCACCGCACGAACGGCAGGCCCTGCATGCCCACCTAAAACCTGCGCGCTGCCCTCGCCCCCCCCCCCACGTCCTCGACATTCAATCTCACGAGTGCGGCGTCCTTCCTACCAGCCTGCCTGCACGCGCCCGCCCTGCCCCCTCAATATACCGATTGATATCCATTCATTCCATGTAGCATTCAGCACCTTGAGCTCTGCGGCGCGCGGCCAACAGCCCGCGCTTCACGCCGTCAGCCTTCAGCGCATTCATTCGGCGAGCAGGGGCTCAAGTCTTGCGGTAAGTGGTGTGGCGTGAATGCCGTATTCCCTAACACGCTGTCAAGAAATTGCAGCAACCGGCGTGGTGACTGGCGCGGTGACTGCTGCGGCAACAGGCGTGGCGTGAAGCGACTTGCTGTGGGAGACTGACCCGAAACGGGAGCCGCACTTTGTCCCCCCACTGCACACCGCCCCCAGTCTCCAGCGGGCCGCTGCTGCGCCGCTGTCCCCCGGGTGACGGGTCGGCTCCGCTGGCCGGCCACGCACCGCGCCCCATGCCGCCGCCACCACTGTTGCTGCGGATTACGACCTCCTCGCCCAGACACCCAACCCCCACCGCTCACCCGCAAACACAATCCTGCCAGGCAACCCCTTCTTGGTGCCTCCCCCGCTGCCACTCCTGCACCTGCCCGGGCCCTTTGAGGCCGGCACACTCCCACCCCCCGCACAGCCGCCTCACTGCCACGCGCCCGCGCCCACTTCCTCCACCTGCGCTGTGCGATCCGACATGGGCGTGGGCTCCAGACCGAACGTCTTCCGGACCTTCCAGATCTGCTGCTTCTTGGCCAGCTCCGCCTGCAGCTGCCGGGCCTCCCGCGGGGCGATGGTGGTGGCCGCGGCGCCCGGCCCGCGGCCGCCCATGCCCCACCCCACACCCGCCGCGGAGACGGTCGCACCTGTGGAGCGGCGGTTGCGGCCTCAGCGACTGTATGCTTGCGGAAGCTGGCGCACGTGTATGCGTGCTCAACTGCGTGCTTAATTACGGATATTTGTGTATATTTTGCTGTGGAGAAGAGATAGGCGGGTGATCAAGCGCGGCGTGTGAAACCGAGAGGAATCACGGGGCACGGGATGTGGGGAAACTAGGGCAATGCAACGAATCAACTGAAGGTATGTCCGCGGTCCATCCGTCCGGTTCCTCACCCAAGTGACCCCCACGGTGGTTGCGGTCCGGTCTAGTCGGGTCCGATCCTTTCGTGCCGCCCAGCCCTCCACGCCCAGCCCTCCACGCCCAGCCTGCCCGTAGTCACCGACCCACCTTCCGCCCTCCGGCTCGTCTTCGTGACCAGCACCACCCTCCTCCCGCTCTCCGTGGCGAACTCCTGCAGCCCAGACGGGCCGCCACCTGCGCTGCCGCCGCCGCCGCCACCACTCGCCGCCCGGCTGCCCTGCGCCAGCTCCTCAATCACCTCGCCGTCCAGCTCCCCGACAGCGTTCGCCGCGCCGTGGATCACCGTCATGGCATTACGAGACGTCGCCCAGGTGCCCCCGCTGCCGAGCGCCGCCGCTGGCAGCTCGCCGGCTGCCGCCGCCGCCGCCGCCGCTTCTGTGCCGTACAGCAACGTCATGGCGTTGCGACCGCCCGGCGTCATGCCGCCGCTGCCGCCGCCGCTGCAACTGCCGCCCAATGGCAAATTTTCCCCCGCGGTTTCGGCACCCGGATGCATGCCTCCCAGGTGGTGCATGCCGGGCGTGTGGGCCGGCCCGGCGGACAGCACGCCGGGCCCCAAGGCGCCGTCGTCCGCCTTGCCGCCGGCGCGGGCCGGCGGCGGCGGCGGCGACGCCGGCGGCACGGAGGGTGCGTCCACGGACAGCCGCCGAGCTGACGTGGTCGCACCGGAGGTGGATGTGGTGGGCGAGGTGGAGGAGGCGCGGCCGCCTCGGCCGGCGGTGCCGGGCCGGGAGGCGCTGCTGGGCCGGGCCCCCGGGGAGGGCGACCTGAGGGTGGACCCGCCGAGGGGCGCCGGCGCAACTGCGGGCGGGACAGACGACGCAACGGAGAGACCCCCAACGGGAGTAGCCGCTTAGCCATGGCAGGTTAGCGGACCCAAACAAGAGGCCTCGGGCCTCGGGCGGTATGCTAGACGGTACGGTACGTCAGGGGGTTGAAAAGAAAAACAGCCCGGGCACACCGGTGCGTCGGGGGCGCGGCCATGCTGACCCTTCACTCCCGGACACGAGGCCGCGCCCTGGCGCTCCGGCGGTGCGCACGGCAGGCTCGGCAGCCGCCGGTGCGCGCGTCACTGGACCAGCTACAGCTAGCTACCCTGGGGCACCCACGTGCTGTCTTGGCGGGTTGGCCGCCCGGTCGGGGCTAAGGGTCCCCCTTGTAACGGTTACATATGCCCTCCGAGACGGGCTGGGCTGGGCTGGGCCGGCGTCAGACGATACAACGCGCGGCCGCTGCTGGGGACAGGCGGGCGGGATATTCTCAACCACACACGGCCCCATCCGTCGGCCCCATCCGTCGTTCCCATGCGCATGGCGACAGCAGCGGATCCTGCCGCTGTCACCGCCACTTCCTCCGCCGCCGCTGCTGGTACCGTAGCAAGCCCGGCTGAGGGCGGGTGCGTTGCCCCGGCCCCCCGGCACCGCGGCACCCACCTGGAGGCAGCTTCCCGTTGGCCTTGTCCGCCGCTCGCCCAGTTGCCACTGGCGGCCGACCCCGGGACGCGCTGGGCGCCCGCGGTGGGTGCCCCAGTCCTGACGTCCCCAAGCTGCCTGGTCCCGGCCCCGGTCCCGGTCCCGGGCCCGGCCCCGGCCCCGGCCCCGGCCCCGGCCCGGCCACGGGACTGAGCGAGGCCGCGGGTGGCCCCGGGGTGGCTGGCGAGCCGCAGGAGACGGCACCCGCGCCGGCACCCGCACTTGCGCTGCCGTGTGACGGCACGGACTCCAAGCTCCTGCTGGAGTGCTGGGCGGCCATGGAGGAGCGCAGGCTGGCGCCCGGGGAGCCGGCTGCGGAGGCGGAGGTGGAGGCAGCCGCGGAGGCGCCGTCGGAGAGGGACGCGAACAGGCTGGAGCGACCTGATGCGGGGGAGCGGGAAAGGATGGGAGGGGCAGCGCAGCGGGCAGGGATGCGGAAGGGTTGCTTGCTAGGTGGAGGGCGGGGCGATGCACATGTGTTGGGCGAATGTGGTGGAGGTGTGTAGGGTGCGCAGCAGAGGGTGCAGCGCGCCATGGTGACAGCCTCGCACCCGTGTGCGGCCTCGTCAGTTTCTGGGGGGCGGCTGCCGGCATCAGCGCCAGGACGTCGCGTGCGGTGGCGGCGATTTCCTGGTCACGGGTAGCCTGGCGTGCGAGGGCCTCCGCTGCACGTCTGCGTGCCGCCTCTATGTCGCGGTCCAGACGGAGCTCTTCTTGCGCCAAAAATGCGATCCTGTTCATCATCGCCTGCGTGCGAACGAGTATGCAGTCGTTGAGGATGACGCCGCGGAGCGGTACCCAGGCCGACCGTGGTACGCAGCATGTGTAACAGGGCTCGCATTGCGATGCTGTGATTGTTCCACCTGAAGGTGATCGTCTGTCTCCTTGCGCTGCCTGCGCGCGTCCAATAGCTGCGCCTCATGCGCCTTCGTGTTGCTCTGCTGCTTAACAAGTTGATCACTGGATTTATAGCTATTCATGTCAAGCAAGGCTAGTAACAGCTGAATTAGTTAGTGCCAAGGAATTGGTGTTTACGTAGCATGCGTGCCGAAGCAACACCGCACCGTTTGTTTCATTTGAATGGTTGAGGGATGATGCGGTTAATCATAATGTTTTCTTATCATAATAAGTTTGATAATTTTGCAATCAGCTCCCAGTACGTTCCACATAACAGTATGAGCTGAAGTAACCTTGAGCTGGCGTCTTTTGATGAAGGTTTTCAGGTATCCTCCGAACCCAAAGGATTTGCCCAGCTGATGAGAACTGCCGTACGACGATTACTACAGCGCAGAAGTCAAGGGGTCGGACATGCTGATTCAAGCCGTGCGCTCCCTAGCGGTTAAGCATTGCGACGATATTATAAGATTATATGTCGTCAAATATATACAGCTTAAGTGATCACGGGGATTCAACGTTCGATCCACTGCCAGATTCAACGTTCTATCCGAGCCCCGCAGAGGGACCCACATGAAAGGCCATGCCATGAAAATGGTTTCTGATTGTCTGGATGGTGCGCGGTCCCGGAACCTTCCAGGTTGCGCATGCATCCACGCAATCATTCGTAGTGGCGAAAGCAGGACACCGTGTTACAATGCGTGCCGTTCTTTCTTGTGATCCGATGTTACAATGGGGACCAGCAATGAAGCTGCTCGCCCGCCGTACAGGCGCAGACGGGCTGTGCATCCAACCCCACGGGCATGCCGTGCACCAAGCAGGGAGCCGTGCCAACGAAAACCCAGTCATGAACTACCAGCGCCCAAGTCTTCATAGAAGTAGCGATACACAACCGAATTGAGTGACACGCCCAAACATATGTGACGATACGCTACACGCCCGGTCGGGACTAAGATTCCACCTCTCCATCTTATAACGGTTGCATTATTATACGCGCGTGCGCCCACAGCTGGCAGGCTTTGCTTGGCATGGTTTACTTGTACATCATGCAGCATATACATAAAAGACTCAATACTGCCGCATGATTAGCTTGATTTGCTGCTGCGAACCCGCTCTTCCCCGGGGCCCCTAGCTGGCGCCTCACTCGCGAACAAAGTGCCAAACATCGAGATCCGCATCCTTGCTTCATGCTCTCTGTCGCCAAATGTGTCCGTACGGATACGATGCTGCCGTACATGTGCCGTACATCTCGCCGTATGCCTGCCCGCCCGTTGAACTAACGTCCGCGCCTAAGCCATCGAACTCATCAAACGAAAGTGACATGTTGCCATCGCGGGGCCGACCGGGGCATTGCCTGTCTAGGAGACGGTCGATACTCGGCGGTAGCGATCCAAAGCGCTGCGCACCGGTTGACACGCAGTCCGCCCCGCGCCCCAGCTCTACCAACCCGTCCCACGCCCAACGAACCATGAACGAGCGTCCACACGAACCAGGAAATCCAAACGAACCGTGACCATGCAAACAAGCATGACCATGTAAGCGAGCTATCATAAGCGAGCCATCATAAACGAGCCATCATAATGTTTTTTATGGATGCAATCAAAAACCTGGTCGGCGAGGGGCTGTGGTGGATTGGCTGTCGTCCCTGCTCCCTGGGATGGACGTTCAGGAGGGGGACACGCGCGGGGGCCGCTGCCCGCCGGCCGCTGATGAGACGCGCTCCGCCGCCCCGGTCAGCAGGTCGGAGGCGGGCTCGGCCAGCAGCCGGCGCCACAGCTCGGACCTGGCCAGGTGGAGGTCGGGGAGGCCGCCACCCTGGGGAAGAGGCGGGGACATGGGGCCATGGGGACGTGCGGTCGAGGCGGGATGGCGTGGCGGCATGAGGGTACACTGCGACGTGCTCCGATCTTGTGGGAACATAATTCACACATTCACTACCGTATGCCCCTTGGGACCCCCCCTGGGGACATGCTTCTAGAGTTTAGGAATGTGCGCTGGTTTCGAATGAAGGGGCTGGCGGAGGCATGGGTCGTCCCCGAGAACCTGTGGGGTCCTTGGGCGGGGTCACTGATGGCCGCAATGAGTAATGCGCCGCCGTGGTACGGCAAGCGACTGACCGACGCCGTGTCGGGGTTCATCCTGCGCTCCCGGGGCGACGGGGACCCACCTGCAGTGCGACCTGCGCCTCCCGCATCCGCCGTACCAAGTACGGCGTCACCTTGTCCACGTCACCCACGGGGCAGTACTTGTACACCCTGGGCCAAGTCGGGCGAAGTACGTTGAGCGGACCAGTTGCAAGACGCGTCAGGCTCAGGTAACGGGAAGCGGAACGAACGCGCAGGGGGCAAACCATTTACCAACCGTCGGGACAGATGCGACAAACTGCCAGCCAACGACCGCCAACCGTCAGGTGTCAGCCGCATCGATTGTCCAAAATCCGCTCCACTCCACTCCTACCTGTCCTGCGCTCTGCAGGGGCAGGCAGCTTCAGGGACCGAATGCCCCCCCATCAAATGGGGGTTTCCCCACCAATTTCCTATACCCCCATCAAGTGCCCCAATAATCTACTGTCCCAACAGCTCTGTCCACGCAGGCCCTGTCCACGAAGGCCCTGTCCACAGCCCTGCCAACGGTCCCGCCCCGCCCTCACTTGAAGCCGCGGCTGCCCAGCGTAAAGCTCAGCGGGTCCGCCACCCCCAGCGCGTGGGCGAAGTACACGGGCGCCTCCTCGGGGTCCAGACCCAGGCGGGCCATGCGGCCCACCGCCGCCCGCACGCCCGCCGCGCTGTGGGCGCCCACCACCACCTCCGCGCGGCCCCGCCGTACGGCGTCCAGCGCCGCCTCCAGGCAGGTGTCGTACACGTCGTCGTGCGGGTGGCCGTACGCGTCGCTCACCTGTCCACAAAAGCACCGGCCGGCGATCAGGACGATTGGGTATTATCTCATTTCTTATACCTATGTGTTTTCGGCACGTGGCAGTGCCTCTTAGGAGGTCCTCGCCGCCTAGATCGTGTTGGTTGGGGCCCGTGGGGATGCGCCGCGTTCAAAGACGCACATGTGCAGCCAGCGAAGAAGACGCTACCTGCCGGAACCGGAAATCCGGTATTCTGGTAATTCCCGGCATCGCTCCGTACATCTCCGGCACGTGTTTTTGAGCCCCGGTACTATCGCGGCCTCGACATACAGTCCCGCGACTGCCGCAAGCTGTACGGCAGCATTGTACAACCCACATCTCTACAGGGCCCCAACAGCAACCGCCCCTCGATCCTTCCCAACCACTGGATTCAATCCCGATCTGACGGTCCCCGAAATCTGGGTTCCTGTCGTACTGTCGTAAATCCCCAACCCTGGACTGCCGCCTCACCAGCTTGGCCCCCAGCGTGTAGCCCTCGCGCTCAGCGCGGGCCAAGTCAGCCGCCAGGCGGTGGGGGGTGGCTGCCAGGTGGGCGGGGTAGGTCGTGAAGACGGTGGCGGAGGTGGAGGTGGAGGTGGAGGTGGCGGCGGGCGTGGCCGCCGGGTGGTGGGGTCCGGCGTTCCATCTGGCCATCAGCCCATGCGCCAGATGCTCCAGGGTGGGCTGGTTGGTGCCATCGCACTCCAGGAGGAGCTTGACACCCTGCGGGCTTGGAACGTTGGAAGGGACGGGAGAGGACAGGCAATCAGGCACGGCGGGGAAACGTTGGATGGTGCATGCGAGCCGCAAAGCGCGTCCTGCTCGCTGACCGTCTGTTGCCTTTCCCATTCTGTCGCCCATGTCGTGCCCGCCTGCCTGCGCTGTGGTCGTCGGCCTCTACACCTCTACATTCCCTACAAGTCGGTATGATTACTCAAATGTGTTTCGGGCGCCGCTGGATAACCTGCTTTCTGCCAGGTCCTGCCTTTATTTGCATGCTGGGCCGGTGGTGGCGCGGCTTCTTTGTTCCGTTGTTGTTTGATGTTATTTTCTATTTGCACTTTTGCAGGATGCAGTAGTCATTCTTGTACGGTACGAATATTAGTGCCTTATTCGGTCGAGGGGGGTGTCCTCAACACAAGCACAAACACAAGCACACGCTGAACCACACGGTTTATCCTTAAACACACGCTGAAGCACACGGACGCACCCACCTTGTCGGCCGCCTCTTCTGCCAGCCGCTGCACACGCCCCTGGAGGGACTCCCATTGCTGCCGCCGCCGCGCCGCGGTCCATGGCCCATCGGCCGTCGCTCCAACATCGTCGCCGTCGCCGTCGGCGGCCCCGACACGCTGCCGCGCCGCCGCCAACTCGCCCAGGAGCCCCGGCGCGCCCAGCGCCGAAACCTGTACGGCCGCAAAGGCCGTACCAGGCAGTGCGCCCGCCGTATCGATGCAGGTCAGCAGCGCGGCGAGCCGTCGGTCGCACTCCGCCTCCGCCTCCTCCTCCGTCACCGCCGAAGGCACCAAGGGACTGCCGCAGTTTGCCGCGCTGGCGACGCCGCCGTCACCCTCAGGGGAGTGGTGGTCCTCGTGGTCAGCGCAAACCAGGATCGACCCCACACCGTTGGCGCGAAGGGTGTTCATCCGCGCCCACACGTCCACGGGGGCAGCTCCCGCGCAGAAGTGCCTGTAGGCGGCCTCGCGGAGCCAGTGCGGCTGGGGAGGAGCCCGTGGGTCGGCGGCGGCGGCGGGGCGAACGTCGTGGCGGAGCAGCCGCTCGCTGTACTGCACGAAGGGCGGGAAGGAGCAGAGGTGCAGGACGAGCAGCGAGCGACACAGCTCCTCTGTGGTCTGGTGCTCGTAGACCGCCCGGTGGTCCTGAGGGGCAGACGTACGTACGGATGGACGGACAGACGAACCAAGCGGTTGGGCGGTTGAAGACGGTTGGGTGGCGGTTAGGCGAACGGGGAAGCGGAGAGGCGACGAGGAAGGCGAGGAAGGCGCGGTGGCGTCGGCGGGAAGAAGGGGCGTCGGACATTAGGGTATCGGACGGGATGGATTACCGAGTCAGATGATTTGGGTTGCGCGGTCACGACGGGCAAAGAAAACACGAGAACTAGAAAAATGCAAACGGACTGAAATCGTTGTTCAGAAGAGCTGTTAAGGCGCGCGACGCCTTGACAGCCTGCACCAGTGGGTTGTAGTTCAGGCTTTGGTTTCAATTCAGGTTGAGGATGCTGTTCATTGCAACTGTTTCTTGACGCTGCACTTACCCCGAACGCTAAATCAGCTCCCGCGTTGCTCTGAATTGGCATCACGGTTGCTGCTGTCGAGGCCGACGCATGGCCACGGACGAAAGACGAACGACCTCTTCGTGATAGAGCACGTAGAGCAATACAGTTGGGTCTCAGTGGAAGAGTTGCGTACATGAGTCCAATTTTATGCAGCGTTGGCCCGGTGGCGGGATTTACGGGAAATGTACCGGAAGCAGAGCGGTCCGCAAAGGTGCCGCTGCAAATCCGTTGTTTTTTAATGGTTGTATATTTCAATAAGTGAACTGCTGGAAGCAGAGTCAAAGCCGAACTAAGAAGGCGAAGTTGGGCCACACTGTCGGAAGCAAGGGGGCCCGCCAATTGCAAAACAATTGAGGACAGCAGCATTGGCAGCAAATGAGCATGCAGGAACAAGCTCTTGTACTCGTGGATTCCGTAGCAAAATGTTATTGTAACTGAAAATTGGATCGTACAAATGCCGGTACATGGCATTTCGTAGGCGGCAAGGCAATTAGCAAGTTTTGACTGTCATTAATTTCCGGAAATGCCATGTTTAACTGAGTTGCGTGTATTAGTCGAAGAATCGTGTGATTGTGGTTTGGGCAGAGGTGTAAGTCCGTGTAGGTCGGAGTCAGGGTCTGGTCGGAGTGCTACGAAGTGCTGCACCTTGCAGGCTGTAGAGCACTGAAATGTAACTGCCACTCCTAGTATTTTTAAAATTGTATGGGCCCAATCTTGTGATAGTTGCGGCCCTGCGCCTGTCGGTTCGTGTCGGCTCGACAACACAGGACAGCGAGGCAGCTGGCATTGGCATATTAATTAATTACCGCGCCAATATCTATTTTGTTTGATGGAATTTTGGCGGCACTTAACGGAAGTCCATGCCCTGTTCTGACAAGCGGCATTGTGTCCTTCCTGTGGGGCAGAGCCCCCGCGCTACTCGCAATCAGCAGACCACGCCCAAATTACGTCGGGGACCGCCCTGGGACCGCCCAGTTCGCCCTGGTTAGCCAAGCTGCGCCCCCGCGTACGTTTGACGAATTTCCCACCACGTCGCCCCATACCGTCACACACGCCGATGATTGGCCAGGCTGCTACTCAACTCAGCGGCGCCAGGCTCCGCCACCCCACCAGCAGACTATGCTGCGCCCACCATCCCTACTGCCGAATGAGTCTTTTAAGGACAGCGCTCGTATACAGAAGTGATGTAGGCGTTAGCATCACACGATGCCATCAAGACCACACAGCAATGGCAGCCATGTGCAGCCCTGGAACTGCCCTGGGACTGCACAGATGTACGGATGTACAGATGTGCAGGCGTACAGATCCGCACGCACGGAGTCCCACAGGCTTCATCTGCATCAAGAGTAGTAGGGCGACATTGTCGCACTGTCTGAGAATGATGTATATTGGGCGCGAGACCCCGAGGCACAAGAGGCCAGACCTGGCGAGGGGAAGAGAAAAGGATCGCTAGGAGTCCCGTGCCAGGCACACAACGGAGCAGTCGTGGAGCAGTCAAAGGATATGAGCAGCTCAGCAGGCCTGGAACTCTAGTCCTGCCTTCCATTTTCGTTTACCGTTGCCTCTGCACCGCCGAGGGCGGTAACTATTTGGTATGTGAGGACTTGATGTCACATCTTTGCATCTGCCCTGCCCCAGGGTCGGAAAATCCTTAGGCGTCCTGCACGTCAACATGCACACCGCGCACCAGCCGACTTACCGTTCTCCGTGACGTGCACCCGCACGTACGTGCGAAGGGGCATGAGCGCATGACGGGGCATGAGACCTAGCAGAAACAACAGAGCAATTTTCAAAGCCCGGGGTGGATCCTGGTGGATTATTCGCCACAGCTGAGGCAGGGCAAGGGGGGACCTGGGGACCTGGGTCATAAGCTAAGGGGATGACGAACGCGGTTGCCATGGACTTGTAACTTGCGAGCTGTTTGTCGCACACATAACTACGGGTAGGTTGCCCCAATATGAGCAAACGAGCGTTCCAGTCGTCCAAATAAATGGTTAACGTGTCCGATAAGTACCCCAAACATTTTGAGGGTTTCCTGCATGTGTACACGGCACCTCTTGAGCTCCTCAGCTCGAAAGCGCCATTGCAGTTCGCTATCGCACAGGAACTTGTCGAGGGGTACGTCAAGCCATCTATGTGCCAGATGTCCCTATTCTGAGCATGAGCACAAAACGGTACGGAAACACCGCCAGACTGCGAGCGCGACCGCGTCATGTCCATGAACTCACTTATCATAGTCCACAATCATCCAGCAAAGCGACTTGGACATCATTGTAATGGTTACTCGGCCATTGAAGCCCATCCATCGACATCACCCCATGGGTCTCACAGTGCGCGCACCAGGAACAACTTAAGCAACACACGCAGTAGTATGCACATCACGCTTATGATATGTAAGGTTAGACCTCGTTGTCGATGCTCGCGGTGTCGGACAGCGGTAGGTCGGTCGCTTCGGGTTCGCTGCTCTAAGAGCTCTCTTCGGCACCACCGAGGTCCGCACTCTGTCTGTAGCGGACCAGCCGCGCGCCCTCGGGGCTGAGGGCCTCGGCCTCCGCCGCTGGCTCCTGCCTGTCGGTGGGTCGGCTTCGCTTGCCCGACTCCTGGCCCTGGCGGCGCTTGGCGGCGGCGCCGCTCCGATTTGAAGATGTGTTGGAAGGTCACGTCACTCAACAAATTGCATTTCTGGGACCGGACTGCATGGTGGCATGTCAGGAAAATTCTAGCGTACAAACCGTACATTCGTACGCACGTGGTAATGTTCTTGAGACTTTAGGTTGGACCGTTGCGACGGTAGAAATTGTTTGATCAAAATAGGGACGTGTTCAGAATAGGGCAACCTACCCGTACTTGCAGGGCTTTCCACGGACTACACGGTGTGAATCCTTGGTCCACATGACAATCGACGTCAGGTTATGACCTAAAATGCCTACCACAAATTCAGGATCCAAGGCCTGCAAAATAATAGACTGCGTCCATGCCGAAACAATCAGGCGAACGCACGGCTAAATTGTTGAAGGTAATGGTAACCAGCTGGTAATATTGCAGTATCTGAATGGAGTAGCACTGTGCTCTCCACTGATGGCTGCGGATTCAACATATTATTGTGTCCTCTGGCTCTGGTGTCAATCTGTCATGGTATGTGCGCCGGTTTTGGGCCGTCATGAAAGGCTCTTATGATTCCATACCTCCATATTTTCAGGGAGCGCATTGGCACCTTTACCAGTCTCGCTGTGTCGGATGGTTAGTAAACATATTAGTGGTGCGACTCATCGGGACCGTTGCCCAACCGACAACGACCGCAGGAACAGCAACCGCCATGACCTACATAGGGGCCGAGGGGCGCACAGGGTAAAGGGTCATATTCTGCGTCTTCAGCGATATTCATGGGATGTGATCACGTTGTGTACGCATCAATCTGTGCATATATCGGCCTGATAACCCAACCTTGGCGCACGGAATCTTTTGGATTCCTCCGTTCGCTCTGTGTAATAACGGTTAAAGCTTCTATTCAACATCGTGATTATTGGGCGTGCTTGCCTTATCCTTTTGATTTTTTCGCGCGAGATGTCGGACTGAGCGCAGCAAACGAGGACAAGCGCTATGCGTATTGGACTTGACTCTGCGTACATTTATACACTCTCTTGCAAAGATTAGTTGATAAGGAGCGCGGTGGTCCCCATAACCATGGACTCGCAGGACGAGACCCTGCAGCCTAAAGGCGAGTGTGCCCTGGCAATTGCGCATTAAGTACTCGGTTGGCGGCTAAGCAACTCTCGTCTTGTTTTGTACAGATGATGGCGGTGCTCCGACGTCGGTGGCCATCACTATCCAGGTCAGCGGATGCGGAACATCAAAAACTCATAGTCCCTCATATAATAGGACATCAATGTATTCATAGGAATTGTCTTGTATGCGGTTGCCAGCTTTCGCTCCTGTGCCTGGCCTGAAGGTTTTGGACTCGCCACACACGGCCGTCATTTTATAAACGTCACTTGCCTTCGCACCACGCAGCCCATTTCCCCTTCGCGCGGCCCATTGCTCCAAGTTACCCGTCCTTTGACTCATCACTCCCGAATTGCCGTATTCCATCCGCGTCCTTGTCCGCGCTAGTGTTATAGTTCACCGTGCGTTTGGTGGTGGCATCGATGCAGCGCGACCTGAATTACGCGCGCGTGCGGCTGCTGCCCCTTCGCGCCTGCCTCAGCCCCACTACGGGAGTTACCCTCTCCAACAATCTGCTCCAACCACCTCACGTTGCCCTCAGCCCATGGCACGCACCATTCGCTCCAACGACTTACTAAGCCAGGTGGCATCTCAACCCCATTTACTCGTTGTGTTATCTCCCCCTCCCCCTCACCCCAACCTCTCACACCTCATCCCTCCCAATTTTCGTAACTCCTCTTCCCCACGTTCTGTGCCGCCCTGCCGCGCCTCACTTCGCCTCATCCACCCTGCTCCCACAGCTCGTGGTGCTCGCTGTTTCCTTCGTCGTGGGTCGGTTCTTGGAGCGCATCAAGTTCCAATGGATGGGCGAGGCGGGGGCGGCCCTGCTGCTGGGCCTCGCCGTGGGTGTCATCCTGTGGGGCGCAGGTGTGGGCCACAGCCTCGCGCAGGCAGTGGCGTTCAAGGTGAGTACGCGGCGAGTACGCGACCGACACGCAGCGCGGCGGCGGTGGGGGTTAGTGGGGGTGGTGTATGAGCTCCCAAACCACAGAAGCAGCCTCAGGAGGGGAAGGTCGGGGCGAAGGATTGCGACGGCAAGAAGTTGGCGATGGTAGGATATGCGCTTGTGGGCGGCGGCGCCGCGACACAAAGAACGGGGTGGGGCCACGGAGACGGCGGTAAAAATGAGCTGTCATGTTGGGGAGGGAGGCCGGTTGGGGGACCCATCTGGGTCGCGTGCGTCGATGGGCGCACATCCCTTGGTGGACACATTAGCGTCGTTTTGAAATGGGTTGTTTTGATCTGGGTCGTTTTGATCTGGGTCGTTTTGATCTGGGTCGCATAAGATTACGGCGATCTGGGTCCCCTGATCTGGGTTGGGGGATGAGGATCCTGGATGGCGGGTCCCTCCAGGCGACATCCGCCGTTACCTCATTCTTATTATTATCATCTTCGTGCTCTTGTTCACAGGGCGATATCTTCTTTTACGTGTTGCTGCCCACCATCATGTTCGACGCGGGCTACAGCCTCGACACGCGGATGTAAGTACCGTACTGTTCGTACAGAACCGGAATGGATTCCTCCAGGGGTGCTAGTTGGGGTGCGGGGCGTCAGGGTCTGTGGCGCCATCGTTGCTGTCAGTGGCTGCCTCATTGCCCTTTGCTGCTTCCGGAGATCCACTCCCATGTATTACCTCCTATGCACTACCACCTACCTCGCCCCTACCAACCACCGTCGCATTCCATTACTGACCCCCGAACCACCACCACATCCTCCACTACCACCACCACCACTACCACCACACCAGCCATATCCCACCAGCCCTATGCTTGCGGGGGAACCCCAAGGGGCCCCCGGCCAAGCCCCTTCGACAGCCCCTGCATCTTCTCCACCTCATTGAGGTCATCAGCCCGGCCTTAGGTCATCCCGTGCACCGGCTACGCGGCTAACTGTATCTTTTCAGCAAGCCGGTGCTGAAAGATAAATATGGAATTGGCAGCAGTGCGGGAGAGGGAGCCGCCGGTAACCGTTACCCCCTTCTGCACCGGACCTTGGCCCTGGCAGCAGCGCGGTATGAAAATGTCTCCCAGTTCTCTACCCAGCCCCTCTCCTCCCGGTCCACCCCCACCCCCAGGTTCATCAGAAACGTGGGCAGCGTATGCCTCTACGCCTTCGCGGGGACCACCATCTCCTGCTTCGTGATAGGCCTTATGATGTGAGCGGGGTGGGCCGGCAAGAGGCGGGGCAGGGCGGCGTGGGGCGGCGCGGGGCGGGTGGTGGATCGGGCGGGGCGGGGTGACGGGGTCAGGGGAGGGCGATCCCAGAGGGACCCTACTCACGGTGATGAAGAGGAGTACCTGCAGTGGCTCGTGGCCGTACGGTTTTTACCATGGAACCTCACACGTCCGAACCAACCCAGAAGTGCTGTGCCAACTCTGTCACTGCTGCGTGAGCCAGGGTATCGAGTGCGAAAGGTTCCAAGTGCAAGGAGGGATTTGGGACCGCCTTCCCTTCCTGCGCCCCACCCCACCAGCCCCGCTTGCTGCCCTCCGCCTCCCCCTTCCCTACGTTACCTGCAGGTGGCAGTTCGGTCGCAACGGCTGGTGCCTCAAGATGCCGCTGCTGGCCAACCTGACCTTCGGAGCGCTCATCAGCGCCACTGACCCGGTAAGCGCGGGGGAGGGAGGGCGCTGGCTTCATTGGCAAAGTGGGGGTGGGCAGGGTGGGCGGGCGGGCGGGGACACCGATGGAGGCTGAGCGTGGCCTGGGCGTTGCGACGTGCAATTCAAGCAGCAGGCACGGGGCCCCCTCCCCGGGCTCGCGGCGAACGGAGGGTTACGAGTCCAAGGGACTTCTCCGAGGGTGGGAGCTAGGCGGCGCGGGCTAAGCAGGTGTTGAGGTCGGGTGGCCGGGTGGCGCGGAGGGGGGGGCCGGGTTGGTGTGGTGGTGTGGGGTCCGGCTGTCATCCGCTGCACCATGCAGCAGCCAACTTCGTGGCTGAGGATTGAAGCCCGACGTCACCACGCCATCTCGGCCCACACCATTCCACACGCCGTTTTCTCCTGCCCCATCCGCTCCCTGGACTCCTCCCCTCCCTGGACCCCTCCGGTCCCATTCCTGGTCCCCTCCCACTCCGCCGCGCTGCAGGTGACGGTGCTGGCGGTGTTCCAGCGCCTCAACGCGCAGCCCGACCTGTACATGAACGTGTTCGGGGAGAGCGTGCTCAACGACGCGGTGGGGCTGGTGCTGTACCAGGTGCTATCGCAGTTCCTGGACGGCAAGGAGTTGACGACGGGGTCCGTGCTTGGGGGTGAGAGAGCGAGGGAGGGGAGGGGAGGGGGCCAGGGAAGGGGAGGGGGGCTCGGGTTGGGTGGGTGATTGGTTGGTTGTTGGTTGATTGTTGGTTGGTCGGGTGGGTGTGTGGGGTGTGGAAAGGGTTGGGATAGGCGGTGGGGGATGAGGTTGGGATAGGGGGGTGGTGAGGTTGGCTGGGGTACGGTACATTAGGAGTGATGCGGACTGGGGCGGGGCGAGGTGGTGTGAGCTGGCGTGGGGGCGTGGTCTGGCAGCATGGAGGTATGTTTCATCGGGGCCTTGTGCGTGTGCGTGTGCGTGTGTGTGTGTTTAGAATTGCAACCCGCCCGTGTGTATTAAAGTTGGGAAGGGCGAGTCCCGTAGTCTCGCGAGTCAGTCCGGAGGTACGGGGATGGGGTGGAGTGTGACGAGCGTGACGAGGCGGTGTGGCGGGTGGGGGGGACCGGGCCGGAGGGGCGCTTGACCGCTGGCCACGAATCGGTCGGCGCTGCTGATCTTGCACAACGCGTCCACCGGCTGAAGCGGCTCCTTCCCTGCCCACCCACCCACTCACCCACCCACTAACGCCAATTTCGTGTACCCACAACCCCACCCAGCCCCCACTCACCTAGCCCCCACCCATCCAGCACCCACCCACCCATCCAGCACCCACGCCCGCGCCCAACCACTGGTTCCCCTGAACCCGTGCCCTCCCGGCCAGGCATCGGCATCTTCATCGGCATCTTCCTGGGCTCGGCCGCCATCGGCATCGCGGTGGGGTTGGTGGCGGCCCTCCTGTTCAGGTGTGTATGGGGAGGGGTGGGGTGGGGTGGGATGGGGGACGAGGGTGTCTGACATTGGGAGGGGAGTATATATAGGAAATTGGTAGACATATTTATACTGCGCTGCTGCCAGAGCAAATACCATTGGGAGGGGAGGGGCATTGCCGGGCGAGTGGCGAGGCGGAATCTTGATCGACAGAGTCCCCGTGGGAGTGCAGTGCTGAACCAGGGCAGCGAAGGATGCGGGGGAGGTTGCCGGTAGGGGGTGGGGTATTGATCTGCGGCACAAGATCCACGGTGCGTGGGCATTTCATTCATAGGCAGCAACACCAGACAGGTGCGCATGAGCCACTGCCTCCTGCACCAGACCTCCTTCAGCCCTCCCGCTCCTCGACTTCCCCGGCACCCCCTCGCCCTTTCGAACCCTCCGTTCCACCCGTTCCAAGCGTTCCTTCGCCTGCCCTGCCCTGCCCTGCCCTGCCCTGATCAGGTCGCGCTACTTCTACTCGGGTCCGGTGTCCATCAAGGGGTCCCACCCGGGGAGCCGGGGGTCGGCGGAGCACACGGCCAGCGCCAACAGCACCTTCGAGGTGGGGGGGGGCGGGCGCCGGTGGCTGTCTGGCTGGGTCAGGTGGGGGGGTGGGGCGGAGAGGGGCCGGGGAATGGAAGGGTGGGCGGAATGCCTGTGTGTAGCGGAATGCCTGGTGAGCGTCCAAGGGTGGAGGGACATGTGCTTGTGCTGTGTTGACTGGGGGACAGCACCAACAGGAACTCCTGCGCGCAACGTGGTGTGTGTGTGTGCCTGTGTGTGCCTGTCTGTGTACCATTTGTGTACATATCGTATGGATGTACGGCAGGTGGGCCTGGCCATCGTGTTTGCGTACGGCAGCTACCTGCTGGCCGACGTGGCGCACTGCAGCGGCATCGTGGCGGTGGTGGTCAACGGCATGGTCATGAACATGTACGTACGTCCCAACCTGAGCGTCGAGGCGTCGCACAAGATTGAGGTGGGCGCCGTACCGCACCGTATCGTACCGCACCGTACCTCCGTATCACACCACGGCAGCGCACGTGCCTCAAGTGCGCGCCGGAGCTCGTTGGGACTCTGGCCGGCTGGGCGCCCGACTGCGGGCGCGTTGACCAGGAAAGAGAAGAAACCGAAAAACGAACTCTTGCGGTACCCTCCTGCCTCCTCCAACCCGTCCTCCCCCCCTTTCCATCTTCACCTCTTCACCACCGCCCGCCACTTCACCACTCGGCCCATCCGCTCGTCGCCGCCGCCACCCCCCGGCCGGCCATCACGCCAAGCTACACGCCCTAGCGTTTCTCCAGATCACCGCCGCCGGCGATGTGTCTTCCGCTTGGAGGAGTCTTCCGCCCTCTCTGCTCGCTCGGCCCCGGGCCCTATGTGACACTCTTTTTCACTCTTTGTCCCGATGAGACACAAAAGGCGCTCCGGTACCTCCATCGCACAAGGATTCCATGCAACTCCCACCACCCAGCGCCCGCCTTCGGGACCCCCAACCCAACCCATCCCGCCCTCCTGCTGTAACGCGCAGACGCTGTTCAAGACGCTGGCCGGCCTCTTCGAGTTGTTTGTGTTTTGCTACATCGGCACCACGCTGTTTCTGCAGGATGAGCAGTTTACGATTTGGGGTTACACGGTGCGTGGGTGGTGGGTGGGTGGGAGTGGGACTGGGCGGGAGCAGGAGGGGGAGGGGGCCGGTTGGGCGATGCAGGGGACGGGGCTGTCTGGCTGTGCTGGCTGTGCTGGCTGGAGCGGGGGGTAAGGATTGGGGAACCGATGCGGGGGGGAGCATGTGAGTGTGGGGGGCCCTGGTGGTGGTGGTCCGCAGGTACTCTTAGGGGGGTTGTCGGATCATCGTGGTTCACGAGCCAGGCCCTGCCCCTGGCCCTGGCCCTGCTTTGTTGCGTTCATTCTGCGCCGGTAGGTTAGGGTCTTACAGGTAGGTAAGGTCTTGCAGATAGGTAAGGTCGTGCAGGTAGGTAGGGTGTTGCAGGTACTGTCGCCAGGATCTTCACTGCATAACGCCAGCTCCACCTCCGTCCCCTCCGCCTCATATCTTGACCGCAGCACATGTAACGTACATTTCCTCCTGCCCGCCTCCTCGTGTCAGTACAGACCCGCCCCCAATCCCCACGCTCTCCTGTGCGGCCCCGCCCCCTTTATGTCAAAAAAAGACAGCGAAACCGCAATTAGGCCAATAAACCGATAACTGCCGATGTTGTCATTTACGAAGACGGCGAAACGTTGACCCTGACGAATTATTAAGTAGAAGCTGACATGTTCAGTTAGTGGACGGCTCCGCCCCCGCCCCGCCCCGCGCCTGCAGGCCCTGGCACTGCTAGCACTCGCTGTCTCCCGCGCCGCCAACATCCTGCCGCTGACCGCCCTGGTCAACCTGCTCCGCCCCGCGGAGCGCCACATCGGCCCCAAGCCGCAGTTCGTTATGTGGTGGAGCGGACTGCGCGGCGCCATGGCCTTTGCGCTGGCCGTCCAGGCGAGCGAAAAGTACGGCACGTACGGCCAGGTACGGAGAACTTGTTCCGCTCCGCGGGCCCCGCCTGAGCCGTCGCTGCCCTGCCTCCGCCCGCGGCGCTCTTGATTTCGTTGATCCCCCGACACTTGATCCCCCTCCCACAAAAGGTGATGAAGACGTGCACCTTCTACCTGATCTTCGTGACCGTGTTGGTCAACGGCGGCACCATCGACTTCCTCCTGCGCAAGCTGCATCTGCGCGCCGAGGACAGCCCCGCCCTCATCTCGCACCTCACGGACTCGCTGGCGGATATGCACGGCTTCGGCAGCGCCGACCTGGAGAACGCGGAGGCGGCGGAGGCGGTGCGGGGGAGCGGCTCCTCGGCGTCGTCGAGAGGCGCCCGGGAGGCCAACAACACCGATAGCGACGGCTACCGCGCGCGGAGGCCGCACGGCGGGGTGGAGAAGGGCGGGAGGTCGGATCCGGGGGTGGGCGGTCGAGGCGACGAAGGCGGCGGCGGCGGAGGCGGCGGCGGAGGCGACCAGGCTTCGGAGCTGCCGAGTGTGTCGCTGGGGCTGGCGGATGGGAGGCCGGGTAGGCGATTTCGGGCGCCGGAAGATGGGTGTGTGGGTGTGTTTAATGAGAAGCCCACCCAGTGTGGGTGTGTGGGTGGGTGTGTTTTGTGAGGGACCTAGAGGGGCGGGTGTTTGAGCTAAGTAACCAACCCGATCCAACCCAGGGACCAATTTACTTACCAAGGTTATTTACATGTGAAAGAAATTGTATATATTGTGTGTATTTTGTGTATGTCTTATGCAGCGAACCGAGCCCAGGGTAGGTGAGGAGAGCCGCGCGAGGCGCCCGACTGCCTGAACAGCCCTGGACGAGGCCCTCCAACAGCCCTTTTCTTTCCTGCCCCTCTCTTATCCCACGTCCGACCACCATCTTCCCTCTCCTCCCCTCATCCCCCCCTCCCCCGGGGGGATCACAGGCACCGGCGGTTCCCGGAGCCGGACGTCCCGCTGGCTGCCCGGCTCCCGCGGCAACACCAACACCAGCGCCCTGCGCGCCTCCTCGCGCAGCTCCTCGCGCCTGCTGGCGGTGCCGTCGGCGCTGCTGGACCGCGTGAGGTCGCTCAACGACGGCCGACTGGTGGCGCGCTTCGACGAGTTCGACCGGAAGATCTCCAGGGTGGGTGCGGGACGGGCGTAGGGGGCGGGTGTACGCGCGCGCGTGCGTGTGTGTTTTGGGGCTCAGCGGCTCACGAGCTACGGGCATGCGGTCTGGCTGGAACAGCGGGGTTTCGGAGCGCTGGAGGGGATGGGGCCAGTAATACCTGCCCCCAACCACACCCACCTGCCCACCGTTGTTGGGCTTCTCACTAAACACACACCTAACATAAGTCCTCCTACTTTGACGCGGGGCCCCAGCCGCCCGGTCTCCCCGCCAACACCCAGCTCAACCGCCACAAAACACATGGTGCTGCGTTCCGCGCTTCCAAACCCCGCCAACCACCAAACTCCGCCCACCATCAACGTTTGACAACCACCAACCCCTGACCACCGCCACAACCCCTGACAACCGCCAACCCCCGGCAATCCCCGGCCCCCTCGTCCAGGTGCTCATCCACCCGGATGTGCTCCGCGAGTCGGAGCTGACCTCCCACGTGTCCTTCCGCGAGGACCTGGCCGCCCGACAACACGGCGGCCAGGGCGCCGTCGGCAGCGTCCATGGCTCCCACGCCGCGCCACAGACCCTCACCCTGTCCCCCAGCGCTTCCATGGCCGCCGTCGACCGCGCGGCGGACTCGGGGACGGCGGCGGTGACGTCGCCAGTCGCCTCACCGCCGGGCCCCAGCGGTGGCGCTGAAGCCGGTTGGATTTCGGAGCGGTCCACCCATGGGGGGTCGGTCCGAAGCTACACCACAGCGACGACGACGGCCGCGGTGGCGGCGGCGGCGACGATGCATGACGGAGGAGGAGCGGCGGCTCGGGTGAGCCTCGGCAGCATCCACATCCGGCCGCTGACGGGCTCGGGCGTGGGCTCGGCCTCGTCGCCGCCGGTCAGCGGCGCGCTCTCCCGGGCGAGCAATGCCAACTCGACGATCGCGCCGCCGCCGCTGCAGCGGTAATCGCAGCAGCAGCGGCGGCAGCAGCAGCAACAACAGGGAGGCCAGCAGCAGCAACAGCAGCAGCCTTAGCAGCAGCCGCATTATTATTATTAGCAGCAGCAGCAACAGCAGCAGCAACACCACCCCTAACAACAACAAGCAACGTCAATAGCAGCAGCAATAGCAGCAGCCCCAGGAACAATGCGCGCTGCAGCCGGGACTGCCCGCGGCTGTGGCGGCACCGGCGGTGTTCGGGGAGCAACGGAGCGGCTATGCGGCGGCGAGGGCGGCGGCGGCAAGCCAGGGTGCCCAATGGCCGACACCCGTCACCGACACCAAATAATGCGCCGTTGGCTTCTCATTGCCGGAAGGCAACTGAGCCCGTGGGATGTGGATATGCCTAGAAGGAGGCGCGTCTCTTGTCTCTCTTTCCCTCGTGCCGCGGGGGTCAGGGTCGTCGCCGTCGCTCCGCCGCGCTCTGTGTACCGTTGAGGGGCCCGTGACATAGCCATTCGGACATGTAGCTGCTCATCGTTCGCGGCTTTCCCGCCCACCTGCTCCCTCCCCTACCTGAAGCCATAACCCGTCCGTCGGTCCGCGGGGCCGCCCTCCGCCGCAATGGCACCCCGCCCGCTTCGGACAGCCATTCGGGTTGTCGCCCGACCCGACGAAGCACATGCCCGCCTCATCTTCAAAAGGCTGCCCCGGTCTGAGGGGCGCGACACGGGAGGGGTCCCTGATGTCGTTACTGTTGTTGGAAGGGCTCCTCCTCGTGCGAGCGTGCGTGTGAGGTGTTCAGTACCGAGATGCCCGGCGTATGCCCGGCGACGGAGTGAAAGGTGCATCACTGACTGACGGGACCAGCGTCGTTGCCGACTCGACATGTCTGAGCCACGAAGCGAGACCCGTGGCTCGTACTGGTTGCGGCCTCACCTGGTGCCGGCGGCCGCGTGACCTCGCGGGATGCGGCGACGGGCGACGTTCGCGCGGGAGAGGTCAGCACTCGGCAGCAGCGCGGCGCACCGAAGGGCATCACAGCTTTCATCATTGGAAAGGATTTTTCCGGGTTTAAGTTGGCTCAAAAATTAGATAAGTTGGGCATGCGGGCACCCGGTACTGCTGCTGCCCGCGCAGCGCTCCGCGCCGACCCGAATCATCAGTCAGATCTCAACAGAGACCGGAGCCAGACGGGCCCCGGACCGGAAGAAGGGCTCACTGGTTGAGGTCCTGGAGGACGGTACCGCCAGAGCCGCCGCCCGCGATGCGCTGCGCCGCCGATCGACCCAACGGCGCCGACCCAAAACGCCGACCGCCGGACGTCCGGACGAGTCGCCGACCTCCCTCGCCCCTTGCGCCCGCCCGGCCGGGTCCATGCAGCCCAGGGGGGCAGGATAGGTTATGCATCCTCCCGTTGTGGGGGCCGCTGCGCCATTCATTCATTTAGGGGAGCTGATCGCGGCCGATCGTTCCACGGCTGTGGCTTCAGGAGTGAGGTCTCCCTCGGGGGAGGGGAGGGAGGACAGAGGGGGGCTCCCCGCCACCAGGCGGTCCAAGGGACAGAGTGCGCTTCGTGAATGGTGAGGCGGTAGTAGTTGGCTCTGGTTGGGGCGGTAGTTGCTGTTGGAATCCGAGGAGATAATTTTCTGAGCGGCGTGGTTGTGGCGTTGCGAGGCGGGACAACTGTTGCGGGCGTGGTTGCGGCGTTGCGGATGGCTGGGCGGAGGGTGGTGGCGGAGGCGGAGTGGCGCGGGCAGCGGCCGCAGCGGCAGTGGTGGTGGGGCCATGGCAGCGTGCGCCGCACTGCATGTGCCGAGGCCCGGCCTGCAGCGTGGACCATGAATTGTCTACGGAGGCCTGACACTGGCCTGACGCACCTGCCCCACACATCGCCGATGCACTCGGCTCTGAGAAGTGCGCCCCCCCCCCCGCGGAAGAGCGGAGGCCCTGCAGGCGGGTATAGCCGTAGCGGCGATCGCTGCAATACCGGTCGGTTGTTGGAAGATCTTCGAAGCACTACCGGCCGCCGTACAGATGCAGGCCACGGCTTGGCGCCCTCAGCACAAACCACGCACTAACACGCCTGCCACTACACAACCGTACATGATACGGCGCCCCAATCCATTCGCAGCCGCTGCCATGAATCTACGACTTCTGAAGTCACATGCCCACGCCCGCCCAAACCGGCCTAACAGAAGGCCGAAAGCGAAACTCCCCCATTCAAACCCGCACCAACCTCCAGGTGTGGCAAGCGCCTGGCCCCCCTCATGTCAAAAACAAGACATCGAAACCGCGAAAACTCACCGAATGGGTGGCAGTTGTCCGGGCGGCCGACGTCCCTGACGTCGCCCGCCCAACCCCCACCGCACATTTACACGTACGCCTACCCATGATGAATGACGACGAGAATGATGCAGCCGCCCCTCACCCAACCAACCCCACACATGCTCTCGTCAAGTCGAGTCAGATCGCGAGTCGAGTCCAATATACGGTCCGGTACACAGTCAGCTCGTCCGGGAAAAAAAGTAGTACGTCTTAAGTAGTACGAAACGGTAATCAATCGGCGTCAAAACGTCGAGAACGTCGAAAAAAGTCTTCGAGGGGTCATTTGGGTCGCCGGTTCGTCCGGCGGGGGCCGCTCAACGCAGCAGGCGCGGCACGCAGAGAGCTAGGTGGCCGAGCAAAAGGGGCGGCACGGATGCTGCTGCTGCCGTGCAACTGCCTTTCCCCACACGCTACGGATTAACAGACAAGACACCCATGCGTGAGGGGGCCAGGTATGCAAGAAAGTGCAACGGTTCAACACGCACATTCTCACAATCACATGCGCTCACGCAGCTGAAGTGGCGATGCTCGTGTGCCGTGGCACTGGCAAGGAACGGAAGCCACACCGCGGGCATCGCCATCGCCGTCGCCATCGCTATCGCCGTCACAGCGCCCCCAAACAAATCCAATACCGTGTGACGGGGGCAACCCCAACCCAACCACAACTTCTTCCGTTCGCGGCTCCCCTCCCCCACCCTTTGGGCCACATTCACAGGCGCGGCGCCAGGAAGCGACCGACCACCACGCCCGCGACCACCGCCGCGGCGGCCGCCGCAGCCGCCACCGCCGCGCCCGAGGGACTGGCCAGCAGCTCCGCCCACGAGCCGGGCAGCGCCGCCGCCGCCGACGAGGGCGAGGCAGTGGAGCCGGAGGCGGCCGTCAGAGTGTCTTTGACGCTGGCCGCCAGCTGGGCGGTGGCGGCCGCTAGGGATGCCAGCTGGGCGTTGGTCTCCCGGTGCTGCAGAGCGAGGTGGAGGGGGGAGGCGGGGGGTATAGGAAATTGGTAGACCCCAAGGGGGGAGGATTGAAAACCGAAAGAAACCCGAAACGAACCGGGACACACCCAGGGCAAGGGTTGGCGGCGGCCTGTTGAAACCACTGACACTCAATAGACACCCATTCACAGCACCCACCTGCTCCACGATGGCGTCCAGTTGCGTCTGCGGGGGAAAGGGGAAGGGGCCGGGCAGGTACGGCATCGACTGCGTTCACGCTGGGCTCGTTCTTCGTTCCCACCCTGCGGCTCTCTCCCGTGCCCTGCCCTCCCCTTTTGGGTTTCCTGCTCTTCTCTTCGTGACACGACCGCGATTGTTGCCACCCCTTTTTGTCAATAAAGACAGCGAAACCGCGAGACAAACAATCACCGATGTCACCCCACCCACCCTGCCACCGCCCTGCCCTGACCCGCCGCACCTTGAGCGTGCTCATCTGCTCCGTGTTGCTACCCCCCAGCTCCACCAACCGCTCCTGAGACACACCGGGTGGGGTCGGGAGGGGTCGGGAGGGGTCGGGAGGGGTCGGGAGGGGTCGGGAGGGGTCGGGAGGGGTCGGGATTATATTGAAAAAAGCAATAAACCTAAAGAACGAACCCAAAGAACGAGGGGTCGGGAGGGGGACCGCCGGGGAGGCGCCCGAAGGACTGTCCTGGTGACCAGATGACCAGGTGGGTGGGGCGACTGGGAGCTCACCGCGGACCAGGCAGCCAACCACTTTCACGCCTCGTTCGCTCATTCCCCACCCCACCGCCCCATCCCCTGCACCACCACCCCGCCCACCTGCAGCTCCGCCAGCATGCGAGCCGAGCGGCCGTTGTCGGAAGGGGGAGAACCGGACTGCGAACAGGAGCGGCGCGGGGTGGGGGTTGGGGGGTAGGGGATGGGGGGTAGGGGGATGGTGTGCGTGCAGTGGGGTGTGTGTAAAGGTGGGAGGGGTATGCGACGAAATAACATTGAGAGGATAGACAGGAAAGGCTGCCACACTCATCACACAGATGGGCGGTACCCAGTCACCCACGCACCCACCCATCCGCGCACCCACCCACCCAGTCACCCACCCACCCACCCACCCACCCGCGCACCCACCCACCCATCCAACCACAGGCTCACTAACTTTCCTGGCTTGGAACACCCCCCCCCCCGCCAGGTTCTTGCCCAGGCAGCGGCACCCCCGCAGCCAGCAGTCCCCGCACCAACAGCATGAGGTGGTGGGCGCCCATCGCCCATCGACCTTCCCGAACAGCTCCAGGAAGGGCGCTGGCATTTCCCATGACCCGCAGGCACCCTACTACCACGTCACCCGCCTCCCCTCCCTGCCCTCCTCCCGCCCTCTGGGCTGTTTCTCCTCAACCCCTCCCGCCCGCCCGCCCGCCCGCCCGCCCGCTGCGAACCTGCGGGATTTGCAGCGCCCCCAGACCTGCAGGTGGGGGAGGGCACATCCAGTTGTCCACCAGGATCATCACCAACAACGGCAACACCAAACCCAACAAAACAACAACGACAACAACAACAACAACAACAACAACAACAAAACCATCAGGGCCACAAGCAGGACAGGACAGGCATTCGGGGGTCGCCGACGCGCTGGTGCCATACGCGGCTTTGCATGCCATGCGAGGACACTCGCCGTACAGTGCCGTACCGTACCGTACAGCGAGGGTTTGCTGCAAGTACGGTACTAGTACCTTTAGTACCATGAACCCCTTTCACCGAATCCCCCCACCCCCTCTTCCCCTCCCCTCCCCTCCCTTCCTGTCGACCTTGGTACAATTCCCGTCCCGTGCATACGTCTGCCTGCTTGCCTGCCTCCCCTCCCCCGCTCCCTCCCTCCCTGGACCCGGGGACCCACCCTCCGCCCCCCGGTGGTGGCTGTGCGGTGTGCCAGCCGGCCCTCCGCCCGGGGCCCCACCCAGCTGCTGCGACAGCAGACCGCCGCCGTTGGGCTGCACACTGCCGGCCCGACTGCCGGGGCGGCTGTTGGCGCCTGCGGGGGTGGCGCGGTGGCGCGGGGGGGGGGGGGAGGATGGGATCAGCCGCACAAACCCGCGAGATCCCCCCCGAATACCGAAATCACCAAGAGGCAGGTTGGGACGGGAGACAGCATAGCGCCCGTAGAGGGGCAGGCGGCTCCAGCGCGACCTCCTCTGCCCCTGCGACCTCCACTTCCTTATCATTTTTTCATTTCTCGCCGTCCAGTGATTTCCCAGTATTACTTCATAATTGTTGCCCGCATGCCCGCAAGCTGCCTCGACGCATCTGATCCTCCCCCTTTCCCCCCTCCTCCCTCCGCCACTCACTTTGCGGTGCGGGTATGAGCACGGGGTTGGAGACGGGGGCCGAGGTGGACAACGCGGGGGCGGCCTGGCCATGGTAAGAGATGGAGCGACTGCGGGAGGAGCGGACATGGCAGGGTAGGGTACGGGACATTGCCCCCGACATGAGGACTGCCAGGGCAGAGGCACGGATCGGACAGGGGAGCCGGAGCCAGGACCGGTGCCAGGGCCGGAGCCGGAGCCAGGGCCGGAGCCGGAGCCAGGGCCGGAGCCGGAGCCAGGGCCGGAGCCGGAGCCAGGGCCGGAGCTGGAGCCAGGGCCGGAGCCGGAGCCAGGGCCGGGGCCGGAGCCAGGGCCGGAGCCGGTGCCAGGGCCGGAGCCGGAGCCGGAGCCAGGGCCGGAGCCGGAGCCAGGGCCGGAGCCGGAGCCAGGGCCGGAGCCGGGGCCGGAGCCGGAGCCGGGGCCCGCCAGTCAAGAGGCCCCCCCCCTCGTAAGTCCGTCAAGACCGCGAAACTGAACGGAGGGAACCCAGCCGATGACCGACACCCCCCTCCCCATCCCAGACCCCACCTGAACACCAGGTTGTGGCCGGTGGTTGAGACGCGGGGGCTGGTGAGGCCGGACACGCTGTCGGGCATCACCACCTCGCCGCTGAGGGAGGGGGGAGGAGGGGGGAAAGGGGGAAGGGGGCCGCAACCTAACAATGCAGGCCGGGCCGCGGGCCAGGACGAGGTGGCACACCACCAGTCCGGCCGAGGACGGGGGAGGCACCACGCAGGGGAGGCATATCGGTCCGGGGCGAGAAAGGCGGGCGCGTGCCGGAGGTCGGGACATAGGCTGCGGTGCGGGGGGCACTGGGGACTGACGCATATGTATGTACGGGCCCCCGACGGGCCATGGGGATGGTGCGGCCCTGGGGTGGTGCGGGTGGACGTGTAGGTAGCCAGCGAGTGCGTCAGCGTGACTGGGTGTTCGGGAGGTGTAAGGCTATATCTTTATTGTAGACTATATTTTATGTAGATGGGAAGATGCGGCCATAACCGGAAGGGGAAAAAGAGGCGCAAGCTCTTAGCGGCCCCCCAATCCCCACCTCCCACCGCGCTCCGACCCGACCCGACCCGACCCGACCCCACCACGCTCCGACCCGACCCGACCCGACCCGACCCCACCACGCTCCGACCCGACCCGACCCGACCCGACCCCACCACGCTCCGACCCGACCCGACCCGACCCGACCCGACCCACCCCATCACCCACCTATCCTCCCACCTATCCTCCCACCCAACCTCCAGTTCGGCACGCCCACCCACCCACCCACCTGCGCGTGCTGAACTTCTTCTTCCAGTCCTCAGTCACCGTTTGGAACTCCGCAGTCAGCCTCTCCAGCTGGACCTGCGGGAGGGGGTGGGTGGGTGGGTGTGCCGGGGGGTGGGGGGTGACGGCGCGGGGGGGGGGTGTTCAGCGAGCAAACCCAGAGGCAGTTATGCGGACATGAACAATCGGCAAAAATATACTCGCCATAAAAGAAAAGCAACCCGCCCGCCCGCCCGAACCAAGGGCGTTTGTTTGTACGAAACGAATCTGAGCCACGAGGAGCGAAAAGGTATTTGTGTGTATGTGAGTGCCCTCAGGCAGCAGGTGTTCATGATGCTCAACCACCCAGACCGGCAGACAGGTGTGATGTAAAAGAGAACTTTGTATGTACATCAGAACACAAGGACACCGGAACCACGTGTGTATGTGTTCAGCGAAGACACCCGCCCGAGTGGGGTGGTGGGCGACAAGGACCACACACACACACACCCTCCCGTCACCGTTCACTTCAATCACGGTTGCCGGTAATTTGGGTTGCGGGTTCCGGTTGCCACCTCTACTTCCGTCGCCTGTGTCGCCTGTTACCCTGGACTTCGCTTCCCGCGGCTCAGTGTTTTCTTTTACACACCCGCCCGGACTGCACGGCACTGCCGCTCAAGTCAACCCAGACACCGAACCGCAAGACAGTCACGGCATGGGCAGCAGTACGGCACTGCCCCTCCGTCGTACCTGCTCAATGTACGACCGTGGGATGTACGTCCCCTCCAGCCCCAGGTCCCGCCCCAGCGCCGCCACCCGCTCCCGATCTCGTCCCAGGATCTGTACGAACCGACCCAGACCGCCCACGTCATCCAGCTTGACGAGCAGCTCCTCCGCCGCCGCGGCGGCGCCGGAGGCCGGCGCCAGCGGAGCCGGCGCCGCCGCCGCCGGCACCGACGCCGCGATGGCGCCGGCGGCGCTGCCGTTCTCCGACGACGTGGCGGAGGCGGGCGCGGTGGCAGGCGCGGGCCCCACGGCTAGGATGGTGGTGGTCCGTTTCATGATGGTGCCGATCTCGTAGCCGAGCGCCATAAGGCCCCCCAGGATGCGCACCCCCACCTGCGGCGGGAAGGCGCAGGGAGGGAGGAGGAAGGGAGGAGGTGTGAGTTCTAGGTTTTAGGAATGTGGGTGGTTCGTGGTTGGGCGCCCGCCCGCCAACCCCACCCGCCCGTTAACCCCACCCCTCCCAAAGCTTCCCCCCCCACACACACACACACCTGTTTGCCTGTCATATTTGTCCTGTTGTGTTGCCAATGGTAAGTAAATCGCAGGTTTTGGTAAGTATCCGTGCCTGGGCGGTTATGGGTGGGCTTCTTGTCAAACCCACCCACCCACCCACCCACCCACCCACACGCACGCACCTCAAAGGAGATTCGCGGCGAGATGATGAAGGGCCCCTCCGACACCCACTCCTCGAACATCAGGCTGTAGCGCCCGTCCCGGTTGCGCATCCGCAGCCAGCTCTGGCACGTCTCCGGGTCCTCGTTGGGCGGCAGCAGGTAAATGTCGTAAATATCCACCTCGCGCCGCTGAGTCACGGTGCCGTACTTCTGCGGTGCCGTACCAACATCGGAGGCAATCGTGTGGACGGACGCGAGGGACAGACAGCGGGTGTACGGGTGCACAGGTGTACGGGTGTACGGGGGTACTTGATCCCTTCTGCCCCAACATCTCCCGGCCCGACGTGCCGTCCATCCTACACCCAGTCAAGTCACGTCATGAGGGAAAGATCCGTCCTGAGATGACCCCTTGACCCCCCCCCCAGTCTTGAACCCCCCCCCCGCCTTGACACCCCCCCCCGCAGCCTCCGAACCAAAACCCCGCGCGCCTGCGCACCCACTCCGCGCACCGGTCAAGCTAAACTTGGCTTCTCGCAGCTCAGTTTCCTGTACTCACATCATCGGCTCAATCTTCTTGTAAACACCTCACCAGCCCGCACCAACACACTCCGGCCCCCCCCCATGTCCGTCCCCCGTCTCCTCCCCCGTCTCCTCCTCACCTCAATCAAGACAGCAGCCCCCCCAACCCCCAACCCCTTCCCCCGCTCCTGCCCCTCCCCCCTCACCTCCAGGACGTTGGTGACGGTCTCCAGGGAGGGCACCTTCTTGGACTTGAGGATGTAGGTGGCGTTCATGAAGCCGGAGAAGGGGTTGAACGAGTTGACGACTCGCAGGTGGGCGGTCTGCAGGTCGGGCTCTATGAAGGCCTTGTACATGGGGTACACCGTGTCGGTGATCTAAGGGGGGGGAAAGGGGGGGGCCAGGGGGGGGCCAGGGGGTTAAGGTGAAATGGGAAAACTCAGAAACGGGAGACGGGGGTCGGGCACAGCAAATCGATACACATGCTGGCACGCGCGCGCACGCGGGTGGGGGGGGGAAGAGGTGGGTGTATAGGACATTAGCGGTCCAGGGTGAGCTGAGCTGAGAGGGGGCGGGGGGGAGGGCAGGGACACACAGCCTCGCGCGCGCACCCCCCTGCAAGGTTCTTGATCGAAGTATCAAGCACAACAGGAGGGCAACAACACCGCAGCAGTGAATGCATGATGCTTGAAGCACCATGATGATTGATGCATGTGATTGAAGCACCCCAACAAGGTGCCATTGCCTGCCCACACACGCATGCACCCCCACCCGCCGCCCCTCCCTGCCTCACCTGCTGGATGATCTCCTCGGGCCCCTGACCCGACCTCTGGATGTCCCGCATCACTCGCTTGACCAGGTCGAAGTGCACGCCGCCGGTGATGGAGACCCGCAGGTCCATCAGGGGGCGCAGCCGCTCACTCAGCGCGTAGATGCCCTCCACCAGCACCACCCGGGCCTCGGGGACGGGCTGGGGGCGGTAGCCCACCCGCCGCGAGGAGCGGAAGTCGTAGATGGGGATCTGGGTCGGCGCGCGATGAGCGACGAGGGGAAGGCGCGGGGGATGGGGGGAAGGGCAAGCAAGGGAAGAGGGACAAGAGGACCAGTTTTACAAAGGTGCGTGTGGGAGAGGGGCAGGTTTCAAGAGGCGCGTGTGGGAGAGAGGGGCAGGGCCCACCAATGAGGAGAGCAACCGGCCCCGCGGCTGACTCAGGAACACGGCCGAGTACGGTGATATCCGTACCACAGGGGAAGCCCCTCCTCCCCTCAAGGACGTCCCCGTCCCCCCAACGCCCGGGTTTATATCTTTTTCAAGTTAACCCCCAACGCCCAGATCCGGGTCCTGCGCCCGGTAATCCCCACCCCTCCAAGCGCCTCTCGGCCTCGTCCTCTCTGCCCTACAGGCTCCACCCGCCTCCAGATGGCCACCGCTGCTCCGCTCCAATCCCAGTCCCCTTCCTGGGTTTTTATTTTTCTTCTTTACCCAAACCCCCTTTTTTCCCCGACCCTCCCCCCCTGGACCAACCTGCACCTCCTTGCCGTCCCGCAGGTCAGCCAGGTTCCGGAGCAGCAGGTCGTAGTCCGTCAGTCGGGGGTCTGAGGGTGGGGCATAGGAAATTGGTAGACAGAGGGTGGGGGCAGGGCGGTGGGGTGAAGTGGGGTGAAGTGGGGTGAAGTGGGGTGAAGAGGTCGGGGTGCAGTGGGTAGCGGGCGGTAAACCCCCAGCATCTCATCCCACCACGCCGCAATCCTTAAACGGGGGCTGCGTTCTGCCGGGTCCGTTCCGCATTCAGCGAGAAACTCGCCCGAACCACCAAGGCCCATGGTTTTCAAACAAAACAACCAGCAATTCATCTGCCAGGGGAGCGACAGAAACACTTGGAAAGGAGGACAAGACAACCGCGCCACCACCGGTGCATACGGGGATGTGACGGACATAGGACCGACCTCTGCAAAGAGGAAATGAAACTCAGCGCAGCATGGGGGTGTGCGTGTATGCCGCATGTTCTAGAAACCCCCGCCCCAACCCCACCCGCCCACCCACCGTCGAAGTTGTCGTCGATGACCTTGGTCCCGTCGTTGTACATGTCCATGGAGATGACGGCCACCCCCGGCATCAAGTTCTTGATCTTCTCGGAGAAAGCCGTCTTGCCGGACCCGGAGGGGCCCGCCACGCCCACCTGCAACGGCGCAAGCCGGCGGCCGCCGAACCGGGGGTTGGGGCTTTAGGGGTGAAGCGGGTCGGGTTTGGGAGATGGCCAGCGGCGTGGCCAACCACATGAGATGAGGCGGAGAGATACTGGATGCGAATGACTTTGAGAGGACCGGGAGGTCAGCGTCCGATCAAGCACTTGGAACTCCGCAGGAAGGGCGTAGGACGGGACGGGCGAAGGCTGGCACCACCAGAACCACCACCACCGCTGAACCCCTTCCTGTGGCCACCACACACCACACACACACCACCACCACCACCACAAGCAGCACCACAAGCAGCAACGGTAGCGTAACCGGAGTGCAAGCGGCATTGCCAAGAGGGAGAGAGCGGCAGCCCCGCGAGGCACCACCACAAGCCCAGCTCCGGAACCACCACCACGATGTAAACCCCCCAACCGCCAACCCCCCAGTCCTCCACCACCGGAGTCTTGCTCTGGCAGCCAGCCTCAGCTCGTACTGGGCTGCCGGTCCGCTGTGACCCCCCTTTTCACCCCACCCCACCAATTTCCAATACCTCCACCCCACCCCACCCCAAGTTGTGCTGGGTGTGCCCGGGTTCGTTCTTCGCGTTTATTTCTTTTTCCAATTTAACCCCCACCCCACCCCACCCAGTCCCTCAGGGAGCGCCAGGAGCCGATGAGCCCGCCCGCTCTCGGGCCAGGCCCGTCATGGCCCGCGATTCGCCGCTGCTCCCTCCCACCGCCCACCCCCGTCTGCCAACCAAAGCCCCGCAGGCGCGCGCTCCCTGGCGCTCCCCCTTGGACCCAATGTGTCAGTCAGGTGAGTCCGCCCGATCCGCCATCGACGCTCCCCCAGGGTGAATCCGAGGCTGGAATCCGGGATGGGATGGGATGGGGTGGATCGTGCCGTCCCCACCGGGCGGCCCCCGCCCGACCTCACCCAACCCCATCCCAACCAACAGTTGAAACCCCCCGGCCGGCAAACCCGCCATTTCCCCAACCACGCAGCGTGCCCGCGTGTCCATCTCGGCAGCTGCACCCAAAAATAACAGTAATGCCGCCGCTGCTGTTGTTGTTGCTGCAACTGCTGCAGCGACTGCTGCGCGCACAGCCGGCCCTGGCACGGACGTCCCAGGCGTTGTGCCCTGCCCGCTGAACTGCCGTCTGTCTTACGCCATATTGCGCTCCTTGCCTTCTGCTCTCAGCCCCCCGGTACCAAGGAAGGCGGTTCGGAAAACACACACATACACACACACATACACACACACATACACACACACACATACACACACACACATACACACACACACACACATACACACACACACACACACAAGTCACCGGGGCGGGCGGACCTGATCCTCTTCTTTCGGACCCTCCTCTCTACCGCCTTCGTCCACTTCGGCGCGCTGCTGGTGCAGCAGGTGTGCGGCATCCCTATGGGGATCCCGCCGGCCCCCTTCATCGCCAACCTCTTCCTGGGCTGGTTTGAGTACAAGTTCCTGCGGCAGCTTCAGGGCGCGACTGCCGAGGCCCGGGCCATCCTGGAGCGCTTCCGCTTCACCAAGCGTTTCCTGGACGACCTTGCATCGCTCAACAACTCCTTCCTTGCACAGTTCCTGCGCCGGGACTTCCAGCACCCCTTGGGCCTGCGTGGCATCTACCCTGCGGAGCTCGACATCCCCGCCCAGAACCACCCCCACCTGCCTCCCGGCCAGTTCCCATTCCTCGACGTCTTGCTCGTCCACCAGCCGGTTACCGTCGGGACCCGCAGGCTCAGCCGCTTCACCACCCGTTTGTATGACAAGCGGGACCAGCCGGCCTTTGCTGGGGTCCGCCTCAGCCGGTTTGTACCCGCCTCGTCAAACGTGAACGAGGCCGCCAAGCGCAACATCTTCACCAGCCAGTTTCAGCGGCTCCGGACGATTATCCTGGACGTGGATAACTTCGTTGTGGAGGTCGCGCGCGTCATACGGGCGCTGGCCGACAACGACTACCCGCTGCCGCGCCTGCTTGCCACGTGCGACGAGCTCTGCGCCTTGCACCCGACCGCCTACTGGCTCCAGCGCCGCGCGCCCCACCCGCCCCTGGCCCACCGGATCCGCCAGGCCGTCCACGCGCTCCCGGCCGCTTGACTGCCTCCCAGTCTACGTCTACGTCAGCATCGTCATGGTGTCCAATTACGTGCCTACTACGACTGTGTCCGGGTGTTCGACCGCGTCCAATTACGTGCCTACTACGACTGTGTCCGGGTGTTCGACCGCGTCCGTTTACGTGCCTACTACGACTGTGTCCGGGTGTTCGACCGCGTCTGCATCTTCGTCTCCGTCTACCGTGTCGTCGTCGGGTTGTGGTCAACGCCGTCGCGCTCGTCTCGGCCACCCACCCACCCACCCCGCGAGCCTCCGCCACCCCCCACCCCACTCGCGCTCATCCACCGTGCTGCGCCCGTCTGGGCCAGTCGGTCAGGCGGCGGTAAATGACGTGACATGCGGATTCAATGGGCACCGTGATGCCCCCGCTCTGATACCGTCCGCCGTCCTCCTCCTCCCCCGTGCACGCCCCCTCCGCACCCGGCCACGCCCGCCCGCCCGCCCCCGACCACCCCCCCCCCCCCACCCCACCCCCACCCCCCCCCCACCCCCCCCCCACCCCCCCCCACCCCACCCACCCACCCACCCCACCCCACCCACCCACCACCCCACCCTACCTCCGCCCCCGGTGCCCCCACTCGTCGTCCCTCCGCCCGCCCCCTTCCTGCTCCTCCCTGCCACCCTGCTACCACCTGTCTTTCTCACCGCTGACTCCCGCCCGCGTGCCCCCCCCCGGCGCCTGTTCTTGCCCTTGCGCCTGTTGTTGCCCCTGCGCCGGTGGTCGCCCCCGCTGCCCCTGTTATTGCCCCCGGTTGCCCCCCCCCTTGCCACCCACCCGCCGCCCAACTGCATCCCCGGCGCGCAGCATGCACTTGCGCGCTTGGGCTTCCGGCGTAGTGGGGAGCTCTGTGAGAGTCCGCACGCCGGCACCGCCGCATCTGCGATTGGTTCTTTGCCCCTGCGCTGTGACGGCAGTTGACCGCGTTCGTACCCGGCGCATCACTGCAAATTCGGCACCCGCATCTTTGCGTTCCATTTGCTTTGCTCGTTTTTCCTTCTTACTAACAACTTTTAGGACCGTCGCGCTCACGTGTGTCCCTGTCTTGCCATCCGCCTTGCATGTCCTCCGACTTCGCTTCGATAACCACTGACGGTGCTGCTTCGCTTGGTGCTCCCGTTTCTGCATTCAGGTCAGTATCTTTTTCCTTCTGCACGGGCTGGGACGGTTGTGCCGGGCACTTGCTTGCTGTCGGCATCGCACGCGCTGTTGACGCATACGCCCTTGCTTTTGCTGCACCTTAGGATCAGTAGGTAGTTTAGTTGAGTTTCGACTGCATTAGCCTACGGCGTCATAGCCGCTACTTCTGCTGGCGTAACGGCGCCCACCGGCGCTCGACAACGATACGGGGCGCCACGGCATCACGGACTACACCACCTTGGGACTACTTATGGTCGACATACTTCGCCCTGGCGTATTGGTAACTCTGGTCTCGGTCTCAGTCGTCGGTTGCATTACTGGACACGGGTCTGTTTTTTCGCGGCTCAGCTTTTCTCTTTGATAACACACAAGTCACCCCGGCTTGGATTCCAGCTCGCCGACCGCAGGGCGCATAACCCCCCACCCGGGTGCTACCCCCGCATCCCATACCCTGTGGCAGGGGCCACTCGGTCCCTTCTCCCCCCTCCTCACACCCCGCTCCCCCGGGTCTACTACCCCGGGCGAGCCCCCCGGGCGAGAACGTACCACGATGGTCCCCGTGTTGCTGGCTTTGAGCATCTGGAGCGCCCGCACGAAGACGTAGAAGCCCTGGTGGCAGGCAGAGGTCGCAAGCGCGGGGCGGTGTCAAGGGACGCGCACGGCAACGGGAAGGGAGGAGTGGGCGGGAAATCGCGGAGTGCGCGGGCATGGTATGGCCCCCAAGGCGAGCGGGCGGCTTCTTCAGACAGGGGTGGAGGGACCGGGCAACCCTCCCGCCCGCCCTGTAGCTGTAGCACACGAAGGTGGTGGTAGGCGATTGAGAGGCTCGGTGTCGCTGTGGTGCATTGCCCTGGGAGTGGGGGCTGAGGGAAGAGATTGACCCGCCGCTAATATGTCGGGGCCGGGTCCTTCTCGAGGGGGACATGATTGCTTCTCCCGGAGGGGAGGGTTGAGATGCATGCCGGAATGCGTGCCACACACTGCTTTCACGCCGGCAAGACGTTATTGATGGCCATAGGCAGAGCGGCTATCCACGTTTAGGGCTCTGGACTGTGCAGGGGATGTTTTCGGAACGCCTGACAGCGTGTTGCATTACGTTGTAGCAATCACTGCCGCAGTCCCAAAGGTAAAGAAGACGCCACCCCCAGTATTGACTTTAGGACTGATACTGTAGGAGGAGTGCCAGGAATGCACGCGTTGGTTGCCATCCCTGCAGAAACCATCTAAACATCGGAGTCCGCCAGGAATTTAGTACCTTGTCAAAGCTGAGGGTTTCCTCGATGGCTTTGATAGTGTAACGCGTCCTGCCATCCTCAAGCTTGTACTTTACCAGCTCAAGTTGCTCCTTCAGCAAGCCCTGCGCCGCCCGCATGTACCACTCATCAGAGAGACAGTTTGCGCGCACCATAACAGGAGCCCAACCAATTGTGTGCAAACAAACATTCACATGAACTATGAACAGTTCGTCCCTTGGTTACTTCACCTTCACTTTGCCCTCCTTCCTTTGCGAGGGCTTTGGGCTTTGTGGCCTGGAGTCCGACATGTCTTTGCCTATCGCTGAACTACTTTCAAATTATGAAAACAAAAGCAAAGGGCAAGCCTCTGAGGGGCTAACAGCAGGCTTGCAGGTCCAGCAGTTGCGGTGGCAGTCGCTGTTCCCCGTTAGCTGTCCATAAGCACCAAGACTGCACTCATTGACTATATAGTTTGGAAACCTATCGCATAAGATGCAATTAGCCTATCGCGTTCTTGTATCAATGAAAATATTCTGCAGTACCCGTACGTGCCAAGAAACATTTTGGTCAGAAGACACAGGAACGTCAGACATCTGGCTGGTCAAATGCAACACATGTTCGACGAACCATGCCGGGTCTGTAAGTAAGGGAGGCAGGCCAGGGGCTAAAGGTAGCCCGTTGCTCTCCTTGGCCAGATTTCATCGTTGCACGCCTTGACGCACCAACTGATTAATACGAGCTGCAAGGGGTAAATACAATGCGGTATCAGCTCGGAATAGGCATCTCTGCCAGGAAGTGGCCGGGAAGATATACCGTCATCAGTAATTGGCGGCCAGCTGTCATCAATGTCATATCCTTCGGCAGTGCGACGCGCCCTCATTATGCGGCATAACGCTTTATGCGGCCACCTCAAATTACCATGCGTTAAACTGCAGCAGTGCCAAACAATGTTTGACAATAACCAATACAGGTGGCCCTACTAAATGTGGGGGAGGAGTACCCCATCTGATTGTGGCACCTGTCTGTTAGGTCGGTTTCTGAACCAAATTCAAACGGTACTGCTTTGCATCGCGATGGGGTGGGGCGGGAACCCATTATTATTAAGGATGTTACAGCAGACCCCGAGGGTCATCGGTGACAGCCGAAGCTTCCGCACCATACACTGCATAAACGAAACTGCGCCACCATGGCGCACCGGATAGGCTCCACAAGTGCACCGAACACTCCCCGTGCCCACACAACCAGGGAACCACCCCGTTCCTGAGAACCAACCTCAGCCAGGGATAAAGCCCGCTCAGGGGGAGTTAGCCACCAGGGCGCCCCTATTAGCGAACCACCACCCCAACCAAGGCGGGCTCGCGTCTCCAGCGGTGGCCCGTGTACGGAAGGTTACAGCTCCCTCTGGAAATCGGTCATATCACGAATAGCGCCAATGGAAGCTAAGCAACACAACGGTGGCCCCTGCTACCACTGTAACCCTGCCCCCTGAAACAACGTTAACCTTCGGGTACCTACTTGTACATAAGCTAACCTGAAAGCAACCGTAGCTGGCGAGAGCCGGCATGCGGTACGCACACGTGCACACCAACCATAGCAAGGCACAGGATGCACAGCAGGAGTGCAGCCGTATGACTTACTCACGTCACAGTGGACCTAGCCCGACCCAGCGTGTCATCGATGATAGCCGCCACAACGCAAAACGAATCCGCGCCACATCACGGCTTGACGTCATGGTGGGTGTCTCTGGCTGTGCTGTGGTGAAACCGCGTCACACACCTGCCGCTCTGTGACTGCTCTGACCAGCTGGCCGACCGGCAACAGTGACCCGATGCGCGATGACACATGGGTCGACAAGTACCTGGTTCAGTGTTTCAGTTCGAGAGCAGGGCCTTGAACAGGGTCTGGAGTTTCGAGTCGCGCAGCGTCAGTCTGCCGAGTCAGCCCATGAGGCGGTGACCCTCTTCATACCCCGCGTGGGTGTAGGTGTGGCTGGGCTCTGTACGTCCGTGGCCGGCTGGTCTCCACGTACACGTACCGTTACCTGCCTGCATAATGAACAGCGGCGCGTTGATGGTTGACGCTGGATCCAGCAACGGTGGTGACTGGTACCTCAGTTACCTCGTTGACACGGCGTTGGACGTGGAGGGTAACTGGTAGCCGGACAACCACTGGCCGGCCCTGTCCGGTGCTTTTGACGCCATGGGAATCTCGTGCCATCATCGAGCGCGAGGATGGACGCCTCGGCAGCAAGGTACAGCTCCCGCGGCAGCTCAAGCTGTTCGGCCCGCTACTTGATGATAAATACGATGTGGCCATGTGCGTCACCCTCCGCTCCCTGCAGCAGCGCAGTACGATGATGCCGTCACGTGCATGAGAGTCGCAGCGGACGCCAACGTACGCCAACAAGGATCAGCGGTGCCCTACATACCAGGAGAGACACCAGCGCGGCCCCGCCGACAGAGCCAAGAGGCACGCCCGCATCACAACGCTGTGAAACACCAAGCTATCTGGGCCCGTTGGAACACCCGGTCGGGATACGGGTCCACCTTGTAACGGTTACAAAAAAAGAAGCTGTTCCAGAGCAGCCTCGAAAACCGCCCACATGTGCCTACACGGCCGATCGTTCGAATCAGTTTGGCAACGTTTTCGTGACCAGTTCCAGCATTACGGAACCAGCGTGAACACTAGGTACTGACTGCGGTCTCGAGGGGTAACCGTCAGCGGAGTCTGTACGGCACGTGAGCGACGTTCCTTTTGATTTTGCAACGGGGCTGCACATTGCTGGGTATGCGCGGCCTTGCGTACGTAGCTACGTACGAACGTATCTCTGTAAAACAGCGACTCCCGAAGTGGTAGCAATCAGAGTCCAAGAGCTCTTCTTGCTGCCTTTTCCTTTTTGTTTTTCCCCATGCCAGGATTTTTCTTCTTGCGCCCCGGGAAGCATTTGTCATTCCATTACTCATACACGTCCTCAGCTCGTCGCCCGCGTGTACCAGGGTGTACCCTTCCGCAGCCTCCGTTAAGGCCCATTTGTGCTACAGCGAATACCGCTGCCTGCAACGCGTCCCCCGATGGCCCATGACTTAAGAATCCCCGATGCTACGCGTGGTTGCGCGGCGTTTGATGGCGCTAGGTGTCATCATGCAGTTGCGCCCGAAGTCGACATTGATTGCCAAGTTCATCCCGAACCCCGATGTACCGCCTCATGCGCACAGCGCTGTGCCATCGGGTGCAAGTAGCACCGCCCATGACCTCCGCGGTACGGTACTGTCTCGAGCGTCCTACTCTGTGGGACCAACAAATGTTTGTGAAAGTGTCTTGACATAAAGTAGAGAACATCAGGAATTCTCTAGGTAAACATCATCAAGCAAGCCTGTCAGTGAGGATTTGTGTGTTGCATGGAGGAGAAGAAGCTGAGCTTGCCAAGTGATATAAATCACTACAAAATGAGCCACGTAAAGATCACTATAAACAATTCGTCGAATTCAAGATGCCAGTACGGTGAGTACGGGCATGCGGTGTGCTGCGTCTTGCTGTCTTGAAAAAACAAGGGACGAGGGCAAAGCTCCCTAATACTCCATCCGATTGGGTCCATATGTCGTAAGGGTGTGCTTTTGAATATCTTTATCATGCTATAGTGCTTTAGTTTGGAGTCATTGGATTGTTTTCAACAGCGTTTCCGGGGGCACATTTGCCAATAGAAACGGCCCGTGGCCTGTAAGGTCTGCAAAGTCTGTAGAATGCAATCGGCAGGGCAGAGAGCCAAGCGGAAATCCGCTGCAGGAGCTGGAGGGGGCGCAGCTGATAAGCAGCAACGCGAGCTAACGAAAGCTCAGCAAGCTGCAAAGCCTGTAGCTTCAAAGAAGCAGAAACGCCGTGCTAGCGATGTGGCAGCTGCGCCCGCTGCGAAGAAATCGCGGAGGAGTGCGCCGGAGTTGCCCAAAACTGGGGGAATTGGCCAGGCAACGCCTGTCGCTCCAGCACGATCAGCATACAACCTACGGGCCCGAAGCTCTTTGCCAGCAGCAGGCAAGTGTTGCGGAATGCCAGCGTTTGCAGCGCTCATGCCAGTTCAATTTGTGCGTCCTCGAACTGATTCCTAACTGGCTGTTACACTTAGTGCGCCATATAGATGCATCATAAATATATATTATGTCGTAAACGTTCAGGCACCAGGCTGACTGACGCCTCGCTTCCGACCAGCGGTGGCCTTCCGAGCAGCGTGCGGCCCCGCAACCCTAACCAGAAAGCCACCTGGAACGAGTTGCCGGTCGAGGTCCTAAAGGTGCGCACGCTGGGCTGCGCCAAACAGGGCACTACACCTCGAACATATGCACAATGAATGTTTCCCCTGCCCCTGCCTCACTGACAGATTATCTGCCAGCACCTGGACCCAACCACGATCCTGGCTGCGCGCCGGGTCGCAAGCGCCATGAGGGAGGCGTGCAGCTCCGCGCCACTCAAGCTGCGGTTCACGCTTCCGATGCAGAGTAGTCCCTGGGTTCCTGCGCAACTGGAGGCTTGGGAGCGCCGTGTTAACGGCGTCGCCGGCCTTTTGGGCAGCGGCAAGATGCTCGCGAGCGAGCTGCAACTCCGCATGGAGGGCGCCGCCATGTGGAAGGTACGGATCCTCACGCGCCCTTCGTGCACAGCTATGCCATAAACCGGGTTAATGGTGCCTATCCAACTTCGGCGCAACGTTGTGGGCCCACAGGGGGACGAGAACATGCCGGCCGCTCAGGTGCAAAACGCAGTTCAGCGGCTCACGCCGCTGCTCGTGTCACTGCGCAAGCTAGGAACGCTGACCGCAACGCCGATCAGGCACCTGGACGTGGAGCTGCCGATTACCCTGGAGGTGAGCTAGGCGCGCACGAGCTGTAGTTTAGTGGGGTGCCCTCAAGGTCAGAGAGAAGCGTAACACAGATGCATTGTTGTTTCGTTGTGGGTTTGACGAAGGACAACATGCCAGTGCTTTTCGGGTTGCAGCTTTCATGTTGACGTTCAATTGGATTCATTGCCTTTGTGTCATGACCGACTTTCCTGGGCCGGGCCGGGCCCTGACAGACGGTGGCGCTGCTGTCACTCTCGCTTCCGGACGTCACGTCCCTCCGGCTGGACAGCTTGATTCCGCCGCCTCACAACCACGTGATGATATTCGCGGAGAGCCGCTCGTTCACCAGTATTCGCAAGCTCGACCTGAGCGTCACGGCCTGGGACCAGCTGCAATACCTGTCGCCGCTGACCCAGCTGACGGAGCTGAACGTGCGGTACTGCATGTGGTGAGCCATGGGTCGGAACACGGCTGGCAGGGCGGAATGCTGCGTCTTGGTCACACATACGGGCAGCGCCGTGTTGGAGAGTCGGCTCAGGCACCTTTGTTTCCACCAGCAGCGTGATAAGCACAACACTAAAATCATGAGACAAGCTAACGAAGACTCATGCATTTCGACAATGCGATGCTCTTTTGTTTCCGCAGGAACATCCCGGAGCTTTCGCCGCTGGCAACCCTCCAGAACCTCACCACTTTCGGTATCGAGGTAAACAGGGAGGCGTTTGCCTATTGACCGCCGGCTTGGCTTGATCTGCGGGGAATTGTAACTCAGCGGAGCAATTCTCTGAACCCCCCCCCCGTCCCCGTCGCACGGGAGGTTTCAGACCTCTCAGGCAGACGCCCATCGTCAACGTCCCCTGCTTCTGTTCCCTTGCCGACTTGCAGGTCTTGGATGACCGCGCGCGGTTCCAGCTGGACTTTCTGGGGCCGCTCGTTCGCGGCGTGGCTCGCCTGCGGCACGTGCGTGCCGCCATCATCCTCTCGCGCACAGTCGTCAGCGAAAGCGGCCCCGCGAGCTGCGACTTCCTTGCCGGCTGCGGCTTGGAGACTCTTGACCTTGACGTGCGGGTGCCCGAGGACGCGGCGCGCACTGCCCACATGCAGTTCCGCAACCTGCACCTGGCGCCGCCTGGCTGCAAGGTGCGGCCAGAACATGGAACTAGACCGCTGTATGGGCTAACTCCGCCATACCAAATGCAGACGACCCAGTCACAACCTGTTGCTGTTTGCCTGACAGACCTCTTCCGATTTGTCATCCATCCGCGGGTCTCGACTGAAGCGGAGCAAGCACTCTTTTGTGCGGTGCATTCCACGCAGGTGAAAATTACCATCCGAGCTGACGCCCTCACGCGCGAGACGTCGTTCGAGTCCGCCGCCACGCGCTGCGCCAACCTGTCGATACCGCGCCTCGGCATGGCGCAGCCGGCGCCACCAGAGCCGCGAGAGCGCTGGGCCGCACTCAACATGACGGACTTGGGCATCCATTCCGCCGATGCGCTGCAGCTCCTACACCTCCGCGGCTACCACTCGCTGCTGTCAACGCTGCCTGACCTCAGCGCCTCGCGCATCACGCGACTGCAGGTACGCGGAAAGGGTACTCATGTGTAGACATAGCCTGCCGAACCAAATGGAGCGGACGCTGTGTTAACATGTGCACATGTCCATTGTAGGCTCCAGCGTTCATGGGAGAAGTTGCCTGTGCATTACGACGGTCGTACACAAGCACATGCGTACAGATATCTGCTGGGGCCTGCTGGGGCTTGCCCTTGTATACACCTTTGATCCCTTTGGAGTCCGCTGTACCGTTCATTCATTCAGATACCTAATGGTTTGAACACGCGCGCGTCGGCTAAGCCATCTACCATACCCTGCTGCTCAAATTCGCAGGTGAGCGACGCCAGGCTGACCCCCGCGGACTTCGCGGTGTTGGCTGGCTGCACCACCCTGGAGCACCTCTTCGTGCGCTTTACGTACCAGCCAGACGCCACCAGCGGCGCGTCCGTCTCAAACGGCCTGGCCACCACGGCAGGGACGCAACCCGGGTCCTTGGCCTTCGCATGGGATGGTTTCATCAAGCCCCGAGAGCTGCACGCATCGTTGCGCCTCGTCGCGCACGGCGCTCACGGGATGCTCACTCGGTCGCGCAAGTCCCTGCAGGAAGCGGGACGTCGCAGCACCGGCAGCGCCTCCGTGCCACCAACACCGCCACCTGACTGCACCGGCCGGGCCGCGCCTTACGTCCTGCAACCACTACTGCAGCTGCGGAAGCTGCGCAGCCTGGAGCTTATCGAGGAGCCTCAACCCGTCATGACCCCACCCACGCGCCTCAGCGCGGTTGGGCTGTCCAGTGCCGCGGCCGCTGACACAGCCGCGGAGGAAACCGCGCTGCGAAGGCGCCGAGGCGCGGCGGCATCAACGGCCACCGCCGTTACAACAGCAGCTGCGTCGGTCTCCGCGCCAACGCCGTCGGGATCACAGGCCCAGGGGCTGCTGCCGTTCAGCAGGTCAGGGCTGAGGCACTTCCTCATCCAAGTCTCGGCGCTGGAGTGGATGTCCGCGGTGTCGATCCAGCTGCGGACAGAGGAGGCGGACCTCCCGGATTGCCCATGTCGGACTTCGTGCTTTGCCGCGGGCACGAAAGGGAAGGAGCCGCCGAGGACCATCGACAGCGAAGCAGTGCGCATTATGATGGGCAACGACTGCTACAAAATCGTGCTCGGGAGCCTCGTTGTGGAGAGCCCCACTTGGTACAGGCCCAGCACGTGGCCGTCGTTGTACTGAGTTCAACAGACTTTCGTGCGAGGGTATCCTGGAGGTTGACGGCTGGCTTCCCTTGACCGAGCACGCCTATTGTACCGGGGCCGTTGGACTTGGATTCTCAGTTGACGTTTCGAGTCGCCACTCTCCGTGGACGTACGATTTTGCTACTCGAAATGCTTGTTGTGTCTGTCTAGGAGATTCCCCTGCATGGGCGAAGTGCGTGATGCACATTGCTGGAGTGATAGAGAGCCGTACAGAGGGCTGCTGAGTACTCATGTTATCTTGTGCGTATTACGCATGACGGAGGGCTTATGCATGGGCACCACTCTCTTTGTCCAAATACTTCAATGCAGGCGCTGGTGATACACACTGAAGTATGACGGTGGCGTGGGGCGTATATCAAGATTTCTTAACTCGGACTCCTAGCTGTGGTGCTGCGTGTGGTATGTACCGGTCCTGGTCCTTTCGACCTGCCCATGGATCTGGTGAATGTTTGGTACCTGTGTTAATTTATGTAGCCAGCCTTTTTCAGCAGAGTCCGAAGACCCTACGGGGAGCAGATCACAAATTCCACAAATTGTTGGCCTGGACATGATGAGATGGGCCTGCTGTTGACAGAAGCGCACCCACCGCAGGAACGTTGCAGGCGTCTACACTTTCTTCGGATACGGGGCGGCGGGCGCAGAGTATTGGCGCTATCCGGTTTCTTGTAAGATGACACGTGGTGACATCTCCGAATCGGCTGCTCTCGTGCTCGGGGCGCTCTGCCAGTGTTGAAGTCGGGAGGGAGGCCAACGTTCTGGCCAGCGGCAGGTTGCAGCAGCCAGTCTAGAGTTCTTCGAAAGAGTGCACGCATGCATCAAGGGATTGTCTAAGTGTGAGCTGTTTTGTCGTTCCCGTGACGAGGCCGTACATGCTCAGTGCCCACTTCCATATCCGGCTCGGCACAGCTGTTGCGTGTTACGTCGGGGCAGCTTGGGTTGCATGGGCTACACATGGGATGCATAGATGCAAAGCAGCGGTGGTTGCATTGCGGCTGGCGAGATGACGAGAAACATGCTGTGGTTTGGCAGCGCTGGCAGGTCGGTGGTTGACGCATGTGGCGGCACCTGCCCTCACCTGCTGGTGGGCAAAGCGCGGCAAGCCGTGCGAAAGAATTCTTTATTATGGCCTGCGGGGTCAGTCGATGGCACGTCTGTTGTGAGTCGGAGCATCTTGCCGAAAACATACTAAAACATACATACATACTTGTTTTACGGCGTTCTCGGTGTCCTCAGTAGTCATTACCGTCACGGAACTATCAGCGCAGGCATTCGTCAAGATGCGGTCATGTACGATATGCCTTGCCACCAGTGGAACTCAACAGGTAAGCCTGCGTTCCTGTCATTCATAGTCGATGCCATGTCGTCGAAAGCACGAGTGACAGACAGCCATGTCCATTCGCACGCTGCGTGCCCGATGTCCGACGCTGGGTAGGTCCGTGATGCGCTCGCAACGCGACGCAGCATTTTGAGCGCCGTACTCATAGACCAGTCAACGGGGCACCTACATTAGACAACTGTAAACAAGGGCAAATCCTTGCTTACTTGAAAGAACAGAGATTCTAGCCCTGGGATATGTTGCTTGGGCATTTCCACGGTGCCCGTCAGACGCAACAGCGCCGTGGTCCTCTTCCCTAAACCAGGCACGATGCCTCATTATATACTCCCACATGCTAGTATACCCCCTGGAAACCACGACGCATGATTTCTTTATTAGGCTAGGTAGGACACGCCGCATGACTGACTGACCAAGCGTACATATGAAAAATGGAGTGAAACTGCATCCGTATTTGCAATAATAATGCCTCAAAGCTCTTGCCATTTCTCCGGGAACTATGGGGCGCGCAGACCTTGATGGTGATGATGATGACAGCCTTCGTAAACTCAGGCGAGCCAGGCGGCTCACAAATCCACCGAACTCACCATGCAGAGTGCGTTATTTTGAAGCGGATGGCGAATAAAAATACGAGACTTTATGATCGGAAGGGGGAAAGGGAGAGGCAACCAGGCAAGGGAGAGGAATGTATGTACGGCAACTTCATGCCCTCTAGGCGAGGCCCCTTGCGCACGTAGTTTATCCAGCTGTGTCCTGCTGAAATTGGGAAATGGATCCTTCAGGCTGAGCTCCAGCCCTGGGGCGTTGAATGTTCAGATAGCCATGGCGTCCATAGTCTTCTGCATCCTGTGCGTCTCCTTGATTGTGCAAGTGCAAGGATTCGGCTACCATGTGGACTTTACAAATCTGGGAGCTCGTCGTGTCGAGGTTCACAACGACATCGACTTGGTCGCAGCATTGCAGGATGACTCGATCGATAGGATTGTGCTCATGCGAGACATGAGACTAGGTGCCGACTGGGATGTCCAGGTGCGGCTTCGGACCTCAGTGGACACCGGCCTATTGGTGTTCGTGGACCTAACTGTCTGCAAACCTCCCAAACCCGCGTTTTTGCATTCCGTGCGTGATCAATGAGCAAAACGATCACCAAAGACACCTACACTTTAGCCTCATCGTGCCGTAACGCAAGGCATTGAACGGCCGCTACTGTTTACCCCTCCGCCCTCCGCCCCCGCACAGAACCTCTTCCCTCTGCACATCCGAAGGAACTTGACCATCAAGAGCAGTCTGGAAGCATCTGCCTTTGCATCCTTGGATTTCCGGTACCTGTCAGGTAAGACGACGTCCGGAAGTTACGCTCGCAGCGCCCGAATGCTAGGGAGGGACACCGGCCGTGTGTGCCCGGACCGTCACGGCGGCGACCGCGACCCAGGCATTGAACCCCTCGATGGAGTTTCGGTGCTGCCGTTGCCGGCCCGCGTGTTGCTTGAGCCGGCGGCTACAGCGAAGCTACGTGAAGTTGGCTCTGACGAGTCGATGTTTCGCTCCAATCCGCGGGGTGATTTTCACGCGCACACGTGCGCGCCCCGGCGGGTGATTTTCTAGGCACTCGCCCCTGGCTGTTTACAATCCCTTTTCTCCGCGCAGAGGAACCCATGCTCCCCACGGATGCCTCACTTCAGTGGACAGCCGCTCGCACCGATCCCGTCCATCCATAGAACGGGACACACCTATCCACGCCACTTGATGGCAGCCACCACTCCTCCTGCACGGCTGCACGTCGCCGCGCCCCCGGGGGCTGCACGTCGCCGCGCACTGCGCTTCCCCTCAACCCGCTGTCGTCTGACCGACGGCGGGCCCACCAACGCATTGCCCAACCTATCTCTAGTCTGCAGGATTGCTCTTTTCACATGCCGCTGGCCCTTTTCGTTTCTGTCCTCCTCCTCCTCCTCCTCCTCCTCGTGCTCCTCCTCGTCCTCTCCAGGCAAGCTCCGTCTGGAGCCTGGTGTCTGGCTGTCCATCTTCCGTCTGCGCCTGCGCGGCTTGACCGCCTCCCACGCGCCCAGCTTCCCCTTCGTCGCCATCAGCCCCGGCGCCCACGTGCTGTTCCAGGATTGCCTCCTCCACCGCAGCGCCTGCGTGCCCATCGACCTTGTGTACGACAGCATGCAGTCAAGAGCGCCGTACCTGCCGGCCGGCACCGCAGCAGCAGCACCCGCCGGGGAATCTGGATTTTTCCCGGGGGACGGGGCAGCAGCAGGACCTCCAGGCGCCGGCGCTAAGGGGACGGAGGTGCCTGGCCCCGGGGCGCCCGGGGCGGCCGCTGCGGGGCCGGTGCCCGCTCGGGCTTCGGACATACAGCTGCTGCATCAGTACTGTTTCACGACCGTCGCGTCGGGCCGGCAGTGCCGCCCGCTGGCGCTGCGGCTGCAAGACTACTCCTATGAAACACAGCGACGCGCGACGGGCGCGGTGGGCACGGGCGGCTTCGTGCTGCACGCTCGCAACACGACCGTGGTGTGGTGAGAGGGGAGGGGCCGGGGTAAATTGAAAAGAGAAATTAACCCTAAAAACGGGCCCAGACACACCCAGAAAAAAAGCCGGGTGACGGTCCGGGGAGGGTTGAAGCCGGATTCGGGCGAACCCATCACATTACATCATGCGCCGAAGGGGGAGGAGAATACTGATGTGGATTCGAACAGACCTGCAAACGAGCGACTCCCAAGGATGAGGGATAAGCGCAGTTTTGAAGGAGCGCAACTCATGGAGAAACGCAATGAGGCAAACGGCCGGGCGGGAGTGCAGAGCTGGGCGTTGCGCCACTGTAGACGTCGTAACCTACAGCGATGAGACACTGGTGGACCTATCCAGCCGCAGGGTGATGTAGATACTTTTACTTTAGAAGAGAACAAAAACCCGCAGGTGGAAGGCAGTCGGGTGACGTGGCGGAGAAGCTGCAGGGCGATGCAGGGCCGTGGGGCCGCAGGCCAGGAGGTCGGGGCCGTATGTCAGGAGCTGCCGTCGGGCTGACGTGGACCCGTCCTGCGTCCCTATGCCCGTCCCCCAATCTGCCCCTGGCGCACTCTGTCCTTGCGCGGTTTACCTTTGCATACCACTTTCCGGTAACCCCGCCTTGATGCCCCACCTGCCGCCCCAGCGACTACCCGGTCAGCCAGGAGTGCATCCGGGATAAGGGCCCCGAGTTCTGTGTGACCCGGGAGTGGTCTCGGAGGCAGCGGCAGCAGGAGTGGCGCCAGGGGGCAGCACGTGCGGCGGCGGCGGTGACCGGTGAGCCGTCCCTGGGTGCGAGGGTGCCGTTGGTGGGCGCTGGAGGCCCGCTTGTAAGCCTCCTTGCCTGGTCTGTTGTTTCACGTTGGCCCCGCGCAAGCCGCAGGGACCACTGTAACGTCGTTAACTCCGGTGGTTGTACGGTATAGTACGGGACATGCAAGGCCCATCTAGTTGCGCTCGGGAATTGCCCATATGCACCGTCATTGCCGATTGGTGACCAGTGCGCTATATGACAGACTGGTGTTGTTGGTGACCTGAGCCGCCGGACAGAAGACCGGCGTCCCCGATGAAAGGAACGAACAATACACGGATCCGCGAGGTGATTGTGTATGTGTGTGTGTGTGTGTGTGTGGTGCTAGCCAACGTCAACCCAAACCAGGACCTGAGCTAGCCTGGCCGTGCGAGCATGTGTGACGCTTTCCCCGTCGGCGCCGCCGCAGGCACGCTGGTCGCGCTGGCCGTGGGCTGGTGGCTGCTCCGGCGGGATCCGCCGCAGCCGCAGCCGCAGCCGAAAGCACACCGGGCGGCCGCGCAGTCCGGCGCGGTAGCGGACTGCTTGCCCGCGGGTAACGGAGCCCCGGGCCCGTCGTCGCTGCCCGCCGCCTCGCTGCAGTGGCTCGCCCACTTGTCCGCGGAGGCGGAGGCGGAGGCCGAGGAGGCGGCGGCGGCCTCGGGCATCCCCTGCCGCCGGCCGCTGCTGCGGAGGCCGTCCGCGATGTCCGCCGCGGCCGCTGGCGGCGTGCTGGGGCCCTACGGCTCGCCCCCGCCGAACACGGACGTCAGCAGCGTGGGCGGAGGCGGCAGGGCGCTGGAGGCGCGGACGTAAGTACGGAGGCCGGTGGTGGGACAGGGCACAGGGGTATTGGGGCAGTGGGAACGGGGCTGGCGCGTTGAGTCGGGGGTTGAAAAGAAACAGCCCAGACACACCCAGTCGGGGGGCAGCCGTAGGGGAGGCGATGGTGTGACGGGGGCCGTTATCCGGGGTACACGGGTACGGAACCGCGGGTCCCGCGTGGGAGGTTGCCAACATGAAATGGGGCACCTGCTTACCTCGTCGCGGAGTCCCAAGCAGACGGGTCTCAGCCGGGTGGTTGACGGTGTTGAGCGGTTCTGGCGGGTGGCTGCAGCTGCAGCTGCCGGCTGTGGAGCGGAGCGGAGCGGGGCCGACAGCAGCGGCGGGGCCGCCGACCAGGCGCGCGAGGGCCCTACGAGCTGCCTCCTTCTTGGCACTGGGAGGTCAGCGCAGCGGATGCCGTCCACCCATCCACCCGTACAGTTGTTTCTTCACCGGACCTTTGCTCTGGCAGCAGCGCAGTTTGAATATTCTACCGATTTCCTATATCCACCCGTCCCGGCCCTTCTCTGGGCTAGGGCCGCATGTGGGTCAGCTGCGCAGGGTCACGGGGCCGCCTCCCGACAGGCCCTCCTGAGTGGCAGCCGGGCCCCACCAGAAGACGGCCCTGGACCGGGACCGGGCCGGGCTGGGTGTGTCTGGGCTGTTTGTCGTTTTTAGCCCCTGGACTGCGACTCCGCCTTCTAGCGCAAGGGCTTCCCACGCAGTCCAGCCCTGACTGGAGCCGACGCAAACACAAGCCGCTGCCTCCCAGCCCGACCTGCTTCCTTCCTCGTCTCCCACGCCCCCGACGGCTCCATTCCCGCCCCGCCCCGCCCCGCCCCGTCGGGGCCCCCATTGCCCTGTTCCTTGCCGCTGCCCTGTTCCTTGCCGCTGCCCTGTTCCTTGCCGCTGCCCTGTTCCCTGCCGCCCTGGTACGGTACGGTACGTGCGCGCTGCAGCGTCTCCCGGGCATCCACCCGTGAGCTGGACCAACCCACGCCCGGGCCCGGCTCCGAGCGGTCTGCCGGCCGAAGCGGACACGGCCCCAGCGGCGACGGAGGCGGAGGCCCCGGGCCCCCGACGGCCGCCGCCAGCGGCATCGAGCTGCGGGACTCGCCGACGGTGTCGCTGGGCGAGGAGGGCGGCGAGGCGCAAGGGGGCCCGGCCGGCCGGCAGCCCGGGCAGATGCTGGAGTACCTGGACCGGCTGTTCGGGGCCTGCGAGGTGGTCCACGGCTCGGATGAGAACAGCGCCAGCTCCTCCGTGGTCAATGCGGCGGCGGAGACGCAGGGTGGGTGCGGGGGATGATCATTGTAAGAGCCAGGCCCAGACACACCCAGCCCGGCGGCAAATGCTCAGCAACGATAGTGCAAGGGAGGGTGCGGGGGAAAGAATGGTAAGTCCAAGCCCAGAAACGAGCCCAGTGTGCGAGGTGAGGGGCAGTGGAGCGGAACCGACAAAGCCCAGACACAACCTCGGGAGCACACCCAGCATGCACCTGGCGGCAACTGGTTTGGGTTGGGCGGGGTTTCCCACTGACCACTTAGCACGCGTTGGCTATGCAGGATGCGGGGGAGTGACGGCGCGGCGGAAGGGGGCGGAAGGGTACAGGAAATTTGTAGGTGTATTCATACTGCGCTGCTGCCAGAGCAAAGGTCCGGCGAAGAAGGGGGTGGGAGGGCAGCAGGAGGGGACACGGAAGGCCGGCGAGGCGGCGTGGGGCTCTCCCGCCTGCCGCTGACAATGGCCTCCCGGCTGGGTCCCAGAACACCGACGCCCGCTTTCCCCATGGCTTCGCTGCCAGTGGCTGTAGCGCTCGGCCTGCGGCTTCGTCTGACATTTGCGTGCCGGCCGGTTCGGATCTTACCCCGTGTACCGCCCTTACCCCGTGTATCACCCTTACCCCGTGTATCGCCCCGCGCCCATCGCGTGTGTTTGGGACAGAGCGCATCCTCCACATCCGGCAAACCATCAACGGCACAGGCGGCGTCGCCAGCGCCGGCAGCGCCGGCGCGGATGTGTACGACAACCTGGAGGTGACGGAGCTGCTGGGCTCGGGGACGTTCGGCAAGGTGTTCAAAGGTGCGCTGCTGCTGCCGCTTGGGAGGACTGAATCGCCCGGGGGGCTCTGCCCGCGGCGGCGACGGCGATCTGAAGGATGCTCAGGACGCCGCTGGCTGCAGTCAAAGCCAGGAGAAGTGCCGCCGGGCTTTGAGCGTCAGGCTGCGATGCGCGGCCGGGCTGCTGCCCCAGCGCCAGACGAAGGCGTGGGGCGGCACGGGCCCTTTCCTCCCAGGGCACCTACCAGCCGCCCATCCTCCAATTCCCCCGTCCGGCTCCGCGGGCCCGTCTTGCTCCCCCCTGATCTCTCCACTCCACTCCGCTCCGCTCCGCTTCACACTTCGGCGATTTACGCAACCACGACACACGAGGCAGCATCTGCTCCCGGGCGCCACGGCAGTGCCTGTCTTTCTGCCCCCATCTCCAGTTTGGATGTGTCTGCCCGCCATTGTCCTGTCCTGCACTCCCGCACTCCCTGCCTCCAGGGTTCTGGCACGGGACGCTGGTGGCGATCAAGCTGATTGTGTTCCCGGCGGCGCTGACGGGGCGGGGTCAGCTGGAGCGGATGGCCGCCATGGTGCGTTGCGGCCGCTTGAGGGGGGCGGGCGGGAGAGGCCGAGCGGGAGAAGCCGGGCGGGAGAGGCCGGGCGGGCGGGTTGGGGCGTCTGAGCCGGCAGGGGTGTGGGATGTGGGGAGGAGGTCTGCCGGTCTGCCCGGCACACGCCGGCGGCAGTACCAAGGCATCACCTGGGGTCTGCTCCTGCTCCTCCCCGTGGAGAGGGTGCGGGATTTGGTTTGTCTGGGGATGGTTGGAAAAGGAGGAACTCGCCCGACCCAGCCCAGGTGCGGACATACTGACCTGTCTGACCAGGTAAGTACCTGAGTCTGAGTGTGGTACAGAGGGTTAACCCCAAACGCCGCCCCCTGGGTTACCGTCGCCGTTCACCTGTCACCGCAGGAGGCGGCGATTTCCTCGTCCTTGTCTCATCCGAACATCGTTCAGGTGGGGCCGGGGCTGCAGGGCTGCCGGGCTTCCTGGTGTTCGGACGATCGGGCTGACAGGCTGTCGGCCTGGATATCGGGCTGACAGGCCGTTACAGCCTGGGGTCACAGGGCACGGCCGGGGGCCCCGGGCTATGCAGCCCCCGGGGACGGCCGGCTGCCTCGGAGCCCCCTCCTTGGGGCGGTCCCGGCGGGGGGGCCGGGGCCGAGCGTGGTTGAGAAAGACGTGGGCAGCGAGACTCGGGGCTGGTGCCGTATCGACAGGGCTGATGCGGTGCAGACCGACCGTACGCCGGGTCGAGCCGGGAAACCTGAGAGCGGGGGGTCCTCCTCGAGTCCTGAGCCCCCGCCCTCCCGTCGCACGGGCTATTCCGTCGGCGCACCGCCCCTGCGCCGGCGCCCGCCAGCTCCCGCACCCCGACCCGCCCCGTCCTGACCTCATCCGCCCGACCCCGCGGGGACCCTGCGGTGGCTCGGCGGTGTGCGGTGTCGCCGCTGCGCCCGCAGACCTACACCTGGCGAGTCACCCCGCTGCTCAGCTCCACGCCCCTGCAGCCGGCCGTCCAGGCGCCAGACGCGGCGGGCGCCGCTGCAGCAGTCGTGGACGCACACGTGTCCCCCGCCACACCCGCCACCTCCGCGGAGGACCCCAACCCCAGGCGCCCCCGGACCCTGGACGAGCCGCAGCCCACGGCCACCTTCGCCTCAGCGCAGCAGCAATACCAGGAACAGCAGCACCGGCAGCATCAGCAGCAGCAGGCGGCGGCGGATAAACGGGGGGCGGCGACGCCGCCGCTGTCGCCTGTCCAGGACCCGAAGCAGCCCACCGACCAGCTACAGCCGCTGCAGCGACGCCAAGTCTCCGCCGCCGAGCCCCAGCCCGCGCCGGCGGCCGCTGGGGCAGGCCCGGGGCCGTCGCTGGCGCGGACCTCCGCGCCCACGGCGGCGGCGGCGGCGGCCGCGCCGCCGCAGCGGCACTCCGGCCCCGGCCGCGCCGCCTCCGCCAACCCGCTCCCCGCCGCTCCGGCCGCCGCTGGCCCGCTGTCGGCGGCGGCGGCGGGGGTGCTGTCGGAGGGCTTTGAGCTGTGCCTCATCCTGGAGCTGTGCGACGCCGGTTCCCTGAGGGACCTGCTGTCGCGCGGCGGCTTCCGGCGCTCCAGTGACCACGGGTCGGTGGACCTGGGGGAGCTGCTGGATGTGGCCACGGATGTGGCTAGGGCCATGGCGTACCTGCACGCCCAGAACATCGTGCACTCGGACCTCAAGTCCAGGAATGTGCTGCTCAAGGTGGGGCGCTGTCTTTGTGTGTGTAAAAGAGAACGAGCCGCGAGATGAGAATGTGTGTGTTTTTAGAAAAGAAAACCGCCCGACCGTGTGTTTAGAAATGCAACCCGCCCGCCCGACCGTGTGTGTGTGTGCACGCGATGCAACGGAAATATTAGCTGTATGGCTATGGAAGAGGACGATAGGTGCAGCGAAGCATGAAACAGCGATGTTGACGAAGGAAAGTGTGCGAGGCGAGGCAGGGAAGGCGGAAAGTAAGCACAGGCGGGCAACGGAAGCATATTGCAACACAGAACAGATTTTTCTTGTACCTACGGTGGTGACGCGGCGTAAGGTGTGCTTTGAAATAGGAACACGCGTATTTGTGGCCCCTGCAAGCCGACCCGTGCCGGGAGCCGGTGCCCCCCGTGCGCTAGGCCGCCCCCTCCCAACCTCACCCTCTTGCGCCCCCACCCACCCCTTCCCCGCCTGCCTCGCCCTCCTCCCCGCGCTGACTACGTCGCCCCCGTCCTCACACGGACACCCCCCAGTCCGTGAGCGGCAACCCCGCGGCGCTGGGCCGCCGCTGCGCGGTGACGGCCAAGGTGTCGGACTTTGGGCTGTCCCTCCGGTGGGTGACAGGGGAGGGGAGGGGTCTAGGCGCCCAGGGGGGAGATGGCAGGGGTGCGATGCGGGTGGGGGGGGGCTTGACCGAGGGGAGGGGGCACTTGGCTGGGGGTGTGCCGGCGTGTTGGGGTTACAGGAAGGAAATTCGGGGGTCATGCCCCCCTGACGGCGTGTAGGGCTACGGCTCACGCCTGTCTGGCTGTCAGGGGGGCAGGACCCCCGAATTTCCTTCCTGTAATCATCATCACGAAGCAGATCGGCGAAAACGCTGAGAGCCCTGATTGATCGAGGCCCGAAGGAAGCAAGCTTGAGGAAGCAAGGATGGGACTCCGGAGTCCCCCCCCCGCGTGCCTGGCCTGGTCCTGTCCTGTCCTGTCCTATGCTGCCCTGTCCTGTCCTGTCCTGTCCTGTCCTGTCCTGTCCTGTCCTGTCCTGTCCTGTCCTGTCCTGTCCTGTCCTGTCCTGTCCTGTCCTGTCCTGTCTGTCCTGTCCTGTCCTGTCCTGTCCTGTCCTGTCCTGTCCTGTCCTGTCCTGTCCTGTCCTGTCCTGTCCTGTCCTGTCCTGTCCTGTCCTGTCCTGTTTCCTGTCCTGTCCTGTCCTGTTCCTGTCCTGTCCTGTCCTGTCCTGTCCTGTCCTGTCCTGTCTTCTGTCCTGTTTTGTTTCCTGTCCTGTCCTGTCCTGTCCTGTCCTGTCCTGTTGTCCTGTCCTGTCCTGTCCTGTCCTGTCCTGTCCTGTCCTGTCCTGTCCTGTCCTGTCCTGTCCTGTCCTTTTTTTTTTTTTTTTTTTTTTTTTTTTTTTTTTTTTTTTTGTTTCCTGTCCTGTCCTGTCCTTTTGTCCTGTCCTGTCCTGTCCTGTCCTGTCTCTGTCCTGTCCTGTCCTGTCCTGTCCTGTCCTGTCCTGTCCTGTCCTGTCCTGTCCTGTCCTGTCCTGTCCTGTCCTGTCCTGTCCTGTCCTGTCCTGTCCTGTCCTGTCCTGTCCTGTCCTGTCCTGTCCTGTGTCCTGTCCTGTCCTGTCCTGTCCTGTCCTGTCCTGTCCTGTCCTGTCCTGTCCTGTCCTGTCCTGTCCTGTCCCTGTCCTGTCCTGTCCTGTCCTGTCCTGTCCTGTCCTGTCCTGTCCTGTCCTGTCCTGTCCTGTCCTGTCCTGTCCTGTCCTGTCCTGTCCTGTCCTGTCCTGTCCTGTCCTGTCCTGTCCTGTCCTGTCCTGTCCTGTCCTGTCCTGTCCTGTCCTGTCCTGTCCTGTCCTGTCCTGTCCTGTCCTGTCCTGTCCTGTCCTGTCCTGTCCTGTCCTGTCCTGTCCTGTCCTGTCCTGTCCTGTCCTGTCCTGTCCTGTCCTGTCCTGTCCTGTCCTGTCCTGTCCTGTCCTGTCCTGTCCTGTCCTGTCCTGTCCTGTCCTGTCCCTGTCCTGTCCTGTCCTGTCCTGTCCTGTCCTGTCCTGTCCTGTCCCTGTCCTGTCCTGTCCTGTCCTGTCCTGTCCTGTCCTGTCCTGTCCTGTCCTGTCCTGTCCTGTCCTGTCCTGTCCTGTCCTGTCCTGTCCTGTCCTGTCCTGTCCTGTCCTGTCCTGTCCTGTCCTGTCCTGTCCTGTCCTGTCCTGTCCTGTCCTGTCCTGTCCTGTCCTGTCCTGTCCTGTCCTGTCCTGTCCTGTCCTGTCCTGTCCTGTCCTGTCCTGTCCTGTCCTGTCCTGTCCTGTCCTGTCCTGTCCTGTCCTGTCCTGTCCTGTCCTGTCCTGTCCTGTCCTGTCCTGTCCTGTCCTGTCCTGTCCTGTCCTGTCCTGTCCTGTCCTGTCCTGTCCTGTCCTGTCCTGTCCTGTCCTGTCCTGTCCTGTCCTGTCCTGTCCTGTCCTGTCCTGTCCTGTCCTGTCCTGTCCTGTCCTGTCCTGTCCTGTCCTGTCCTGTCCTGTCCTGTCCTGTCCTGTCCTGTCCTGTCCTGTCCTGTCCTGTCCTGTCCTGTCCTGTCCTGTCCTGTCCTGTCCTGTCCTGTCCTGTCCTGTCCTGTCCTGTCCTGTCCTGTCCTGTCCTGTCCTGTCCTGTCCTGTCCTGTCCTGTCCTGTCCTGTCCTGTCCTGTCCTGTCCTGTCCTGTCCTGTCCTGTCCTGTCCTGTCCTGTCCTGTCCTGTCCTGTCCTGTCCTGTCCTGTCCTGTCCTGTCCTGTCCTGTCCTGTCCTGTCCTGTCCTGTCCTGTCCTGTCCTGTCCTGTCCTGTCCTGTCCTGTCCTGTCCTGTCCTGTCCTGTCATCCGCGCCCCGGCTCACCCTCCCTGGTGTGCCCTCAGGATCGAGAACGACGCGACCCACGTGTCCAACATGTTCCAGGGGTAAGCAGGCGCGCGGGGCGCGGCGGCGGTGGTGCGTGGATTCGGATCTATAGGGTTTAGGGATTCTGGATCCGGATCCTGTCGGTAGATCTTGTCAAGGGGCGGGGGTGCCGTCTCGCCGCGCCCTGTTGCGAGGAAACCGGCCCGACACACACCGACCTGTTCGCAGCAACAGTGAAGTTGAAACATGAGTATGTGAACGCTTGCGTGTGCGCGTGTGCGCGCGCTGGGGCCCTTCAGCAGTCCCCGCGTGCGGCCGCTTTTGACGGCGGCGCGCGGTCGGTGTCGTACATGGTGCCGTACGTCTGCCGTACACAGGACGACCGCGTTCATGGCTCCGGAGCTGCTACTGTTCGGTCGTGTGTCGAAGGCGTCCGACGTGTACAGGTACGGCGGGCGGGCGGGCGGACGCAAGTGGCGGGGATGGCGGGGCCGGCGGGAGTCCTGCAGGCGGGCCTGGGTCCCGAGTTCATGATGGGCGGGCGGGTGGGCTGGGCTGGGCGGGCTGGGGTGGGGTGGCACCGCCTCCTCCCCTCCCGGCACTCCCGGCATGCGGTGCCACGGCCGCTCTCACCAACACCACGCACTGCACTGCACTGCACTGCGCTGCACTGCACTGCGCTGCACTGCACTGCACTGCACTGCACTGCACTGCACTGCACTGCACTGCGCTGCACTGCACTGCACTGCACTGCACTGAGAACTGCACTGGGCGGCGCTGTGGTGTGCTGATGGTGTGCTGTGGTGTGCTGTGGTGTGCTGTGGTACGGTGTGAAACTGTGCTGTGCTGTGCTTGCAGAAGTACGCGCGGTTCGCGCACATGCAGCCGATGGGTTCACATCCCTGGGCGCTGCCCGTCATCATCATCGTCATGGCTACGCCACGCCCCCCCCACCACCACCACAGTATGCCAGCAACCGATCCAGCAACCTCCGCCTCCGCCCCTGCGGCGCCCTGCATGCCTGCATGGCCCCCGCAGCGCCCCCTCAAAACCGCCCCCAAACCCACCCCAAATCTATAACCCAATTAGCTCTGATGCGACTCGCCCGCCTGCCCGCCCCTCCTGGCGAACCCCCCTCCAGCTTCGGCATCCTGTTGTGGGAGATGTACACGTGCGGCGAGGCGTTCAAGAACGTGCCCAAAGGTACGTCCCTGGTCCATCCCCCCGCTGGGGCGGGTCCTCCCGCGGGCTGATGTTGGGCGTTGAGGGGCGGTCTTGCCTTGGCCTGCATCCCTCGCGCTCTCGCCCCTCCGTCCGGGGGGGTGGGGTTCCGCGGTGGCCTGACCGTTGCCATCTCCTTGTGACCGTTGGACAACAAACGGCGGCCGCGGCCACGGCCGCCCGTGTCATAGCTGCTGCCTCCGCTGCTGCTGCCCCTGCTGCTCTTGCTGCTGCCATACCGGCCCCTGCTGCTCTTGCTGCTGCCATACCGACCCCTGCTGCTGCCATACCGGCCCCTGCTACCGCCATACCGGCCCCTGCTACTGCCATTCCGGCCCCTGCTACTGCTGCAGCGCTGCTTCCCGGCAAGGTGGTGGAGGGTCTACGACCCGACTTCCCGCCCGAGGTGCCGCAACGGTACCTGCGGCTGGCGGAGCAGTGCTGGCGGCCCGACCCGGTGGACAGGTGGGAGGGGCGGCAGGCGGACCGCGGACGGTCGAGTTTGGGGGGGTACTTTTGCACGTTGCTTGGCGGTGATCTGAGGGGGCCGGGGGCTGGGGTTGGGGAGGCGGAACGACCGCGGGGAGGCGCGGCACGCCCCGTCCGTAGCGACAGCTGCCACCTGTTTCGTGACATTATTTTGAGTTTGCGGGCTGGCTGGTTTTATGATTGGCAAGGAGGGGTGCAAGGCCAGGAGCAGGCCCCACGCCACATGGAGCGGCACGGCGCAACCGCAGCAGCTAGCAGGTCACCCAGGTCGTCCGGAATCCGCCCCCGCCCGCCTGTGCACGCCTACCAGTTTCTTATGCTCGCCGTGCACGTGTGTCGATCTGGCGCGGGTATGACAACGGTACATGCTGCACAGCCTCCCTTGGTGTGCATCATCCTGCCTCTCCACCCTGTGGCCCCAGCCAGGCGACCAGGCACTCCCCGTTCCCCCATCTCAACCATCTCAACCATCTCAACCATCTCCCCACACACACCGGGTGTGGGCACCGGCACTCCCCCTCCGCCCGTCGTCCCACCGCCGCATCCTGCGCCTCCCTTGTTCTTACCCCCGCCCCGCCCCCCACCAGGCCCTCCTTCGACCAGATCGTGAGGGAGCTGCACTGCCTCCGGGCGGCCGAGAACGGCGAGCCCCCGCCCGCGCCCGCGCAGTCGCTGGGCAGCGTCACCGCGCAGCTGCGCCGCAACAGCAGCGTCACGCGCCCGCAGCCGTCGCGGACACAGCAGCTGCCGTCGCCGTCGTCGCAGCAGCCGCAGCCGCAGCAGCCCTACCACCACCACTACTCCGTCCTGGCGTCCTCGCCTCGGTCCCCGCAGCTGCCCCCCTCGTCGCTGCATCAGCAGCAGCAGCAGCAGCAGGCACCCGCCTCCCCGCAGCTGCTGCCGCAGGAGTTCATGCCCCAGCAGCGGCAGCACCAGCCCCTGAACTCGTGGCAGGGGGTGGCGCAGCAGCGGCAGCGCCAGTCGCTGTCGGAGCTGCCGCAGCACCAGCCGCCGCAGCGGCTGGGGACCGTGCTCAGCGGATGTGACAGCGACGGCGGCCCCCTATCAGGTCAGGACCCCATGCAGCCGGCGCTGCTGCCGCTGCTGACTGAGGCCGTACACGCCGCGCAGCGCCGGACGGCGTCCGTCGGTGGGGGTACAGCCGGAGACCTTGTCGGCGGGGGGCAGCCGCAGGACGATCGCGGCCACAGCCGCAGCGGCGAGTTGCTTCCAACGGCGGTGGCGGCGGCGGCGGCGTCCGCCGTTGGCAGTAGCAGCTTCGGCGCGCTGCAGCTACAGCGGCTGATTGATGCGAATCTGTTGGTGGTTGGTGGTTGTGAGGGCGGCAGTACGATCGCGGGCTTGTGACCGGGGCTGTCCGCGCGCGCGCCGGGCCCTGCGGGCCGCGACCTGGGGGCGGCGCCGCGTCGTGTGCTGCTTTATCTCCTGTTCTGCGATTCCGTTCTATTCCTTCTGTGAGGACCTGTCTGAGGCGTATCCGATCATCCTCCGGTTTGGTCCGTTGGTGGGCTTTCCGGGCCGGGTTTTCGGCGCCCGGACTAGGGCTTTCCTGCAAGCGCTTGATTGGCAGCGGCTCACGGCCTGGGCCGCTGCAGCGAACTGCGATGTCGCCATCTCATGCGAGAGAGGGAGCTGCTGGGCTGCCGTGCGGATGGCCGCAGGGGGTCCGAAACATGCATAGGGTAAGGGTTATAGGCTGCTCGCCGGTGCTGCGGTCGCCGCCGCCGGTGCTGCTGCTGTGTTAAGTTGACGGCGGGTACAGGTCTGTGGGGAGGGCGCAGGACGTCCCGCAGTGCTGTCGCGGCAGCAGCGGCGAGCAGCAGCAGCAGCAGCAGCAGTGGCAGCAGCAGCTGCGGCGAGCAGCGTAGGGGGGGGATGCCGGGCGCGCGCTTCTCGCTGAGTACTGGGGCCCCGAAGGGCGACACTACTACACTACTACATCACCACCACCACTTTGATGATTCTTAACCGGGGGAAGGAGGGGGAAGGGGCTTTGGCGGCACTGCTTCCCTTGGCCCAGGGCAAGCGGCCCCTCTCGGCACGTGCCCTCCCTGCTGCTGAACTTTGTACTGCCGCGTTGTCTCCACCGCATTGGACGCCCGGCGCCATGAGCCTCCCGCACCTCCTCCGCCGCGTGCACCTCAGCTACCGTACCTGGGACGGGCGGGGTGTGTCCGGGCTCTGTTCCGCTTCAACACCCTCCCCCCCCGGGGGGGGGACCCATCCACCCCCCTCGCTGGTGAGCCCCGCGTGGGCGCGTGGGTCTAGGACTGCCCCGTCCTGTGAACAGCAACACAATCATCCGGTGGGCAGGGACGGGAGGAAGCAATGAAGGAAGGAAGGAGGCAAGCGAGGAAGGAAGGACCGGAAGCAAGGAGGCGTCGTTGAGACAGAATTCTTTATCTCGTCACCACTGTAGATTTGGGGGTCTGGGGGGGACAGCCACGGGGGCGGCAAGCGGACCGCGGGGCGGACCTGAGCAAGTCGGCGCAACCCCCCGCCACACCCCGTTCTTCGGGTTTATTTCTTTTGTCAATGTAACCCCCCGCCACACGGATGACGTCGAGTGGGCGTCAGGGCTGTAGGGCACCTCAGGGGGCGGATGGGGATGCGGGGCGTCGTGGGTTGGAATGGGTGGGTGGCGGACTGCGAGGGGGAAATGGGGGTTGGGAGCGGGTTTGGGGCGGCGCAGGCGGGGAGGGGGGCGTGGGATGCGGTTCGGGTTGTGTGCGGGGTTGCGCGTGGAACTCGTAAACTGACCGGGGCCTGGCGCTGGCCAAGGGCTGCTGAGCACCTGCTGCCCGCCTCCCTTGCCGGGAAAGGAGAGGGGCGTGGGTGCGTGTGCATGTGTGTGCGTGTGTTTTGCAGAGTAAACCCACACCATGCAACCCAGTGGCAGCAGCGCAGTATAAATATGCCTACCAATTTCCTATACCCCATGCAACCCAATCACCAGTGCGTGCACGCATTGAGTGCTTAGCGAGGACGCCCCCCCGAACCGGCCAGTCCCATGACTCTGTGAGTGTGTGTTTAATGTGAAGCCCACCCATACCCGCCCAGGCCCGAATAGTGTGTGTTAAAATAAACCGAGAGACACGACTTGCGAGGACCCTAATTGCGCACGCGGACGAGTGAGGCCGTTGGCTGCGCATTTCCGACAGGCCGGGGACGTGTATATAGAAAAGAGGGGCGACACGCGAATAGTGTGTGTATGTGCGTTTAGAAACGGAACCGGCCCGACCGTGTGGGTCAACGTGTGTTGATCGGCTGGCAGGGAAGGAGTGCGCGTTATGCCATGGGCACGATGTGTTTAATGATACACGGACGCCCGGTGTGTTTATGTAAGAGACTCGGCGTGTGTTAGCAAGGAGAAAAGCTGAGCCGCGTGTGTGTGTGTGTGTGTGTGTGTGTTCCATTGTCAAGGCAGCGTGCGTTGTGTTGCGAAGGGCACTGCGACGCCACGCGGACCTCTGTTCTCCCCGGGGAGGTCGGGGGGCCCCCGTCTGCGTCGTGAGCTTTGTCGGGCGCGAGTGTGCTTTTTCTGCGTGGCTGGACATTCCGTCTACCAGCGGTGCGGTGACTGGCGTTTCGTCGTCATGGCGCCGATACCTGGCCGTACCCTTCCTCCCTCCTGGGTTGGGCGCGTCATGCGCTGCAGGCCGCAGAGGGGGCCTGGGTTGATACGCGCGTGGAGGCCGGGGCGCAGCGCGTAAGGGGGGGGATGCAAGTAACGGGAACGCACGTAACGCTGGTCTGTGTGTGTGTGTGTGTTGCCGTGTGTGCACACTTAGATGCCGTACAGGATATGACGGCAACGGCTTGCGATGTCTCATTTTACGTACAGGCAGTACCGGAGCAGTGGGCTGCGCTGCGGGACGCTGCCCGCTGCTGCGCCCGCAGACGACGATGGTGCTGCTGACGATAGTGGTGGTGGTGGTGGTGGTGGTGGTGGTGGTTACGATGCGATTGCAGCTCCGTGTGGCGCGCCCCCGGTTGAGGTTGCCCGCAGCGGGAGAGGACGGCGGCGCGGGCCCCATGGAGGGAAGCGTGTTCCCCGCCGACCGGATGGATACCGATGTCGATGCCGATGCCGATCCCGATTACGTGACGGGGGCAGCTGAAATGTGCAGTGATCAAGGGTGGAGGTGCCGCGGCGAGGCAACGAGAGTGACGGGTTCTGGGATACTGGGTATGCCGTGCAGCTGCGCGGAGCGCCGCCTCGCCGCCGCGGTCCGTCCCCGGGTCCCTCCACTGACTGGCGCCGGCGTGGCGTGGTGGGGCGGGGCGGGGCGGGGTGGGCCCACCGGACATGCGGATACGTGGAATGATGCACAGCACGTCCCAGACGGATGTGCTGCATGTCCGGCGCACGGTAAACACGCCGACGGGTTGCGGTATTCTTTTCAGGAGTGTCAGCCAGATGGCAGTTTTGGCCGTTGGATTCGGCAGTTGGCGGTTGGCAGTACGCTCAAAGCTCTTTCCTCAGGACGCATTCGTCCGCGTGTGTGTTCGTAGGCAGGCAGCGCAGGAGCGCTTGACGTGCAAGGGGCACAGAGATGCCCGTACGTACGTATGCCACGCGACTGCCCCTGCCGCAGCCCATAAAACACAATCGGCCAGCCTTCACATAGCAAGGCTGAGGGGTGGGGGCGAATCGCCCGTGTGTGTGTGTTGTGTACGTGAAAGAACGTGTGTTGGGGCCTGGGGCGGGGGGAGGGCGAGGTCGATTTCGCCGCCTTGATTGACGAGTCATCCTCATCCGCTGGCAATCACGTCGACGCGAGGAGTCCGCTTCGCACCACCCTTCGGCGGCGGCAGCGTGGGGCTGCGCGACGCGACGCGGTGCCGCGGCACACCGACCCGTGCTCTCGAGGTCTTCTTAGAACTGCGTGGGTTATGGGGCATGGTTAAGGGCGCCGGTCTGTCGATCTGTCTGTGTCGGTCGGTCTGCTGTCGGTTGGTCGGTTGGTCGGACGGTTCGTCTGTCGGTTGGTCGGTTGGTTGGTCGGTTGGAGCTCGCTGGACGGGACTGGAGCTGGAGCTGGAGTCCCCGCGTGGGGTGGGTCCGCTGCGGTGGGCCCTGTACCCCTGTACCTGTGTGCAGCGCGCAGGGACGTGTCGCTGCTCCTGGGGGCCCTAGAGCCACACCTCCCCCCCCCCCGAGTGCTCCTGGTGCTTCTTCTTCTCCTCCTCCTCCTCCTTCTGCCGTGCAACTGGATGGAGCGTGGGGCACCGCAGCAAACTGCTGGCCGAGTGGCCGTGGTCGTTCGGACGGGTGCTTGATTGATGGCTGGGGGAGTAGGGATGGAGAGGCGCGGTGGGTGGGTGGTGATTTGGGCTGTCCGGGCAACGCAACGGGCGAAGGATGGCCGCGGGATATAGACGGCGCGCGCTGAGGCATCCGGTGGCGGCTTCGGGGTTCGGGCGCATGCAGGCCAATGAGAGGGGCCCACAGCCCAGTGCAGATGCGTTTCTTACCTGGCGCGAGAGGCCCAGGCACATATAGCTGGCGGCTGGCAGAGTGGCGGTAGGCTGGTATTGGGCTGGCGGCTCGATGACACACACAGTTGGACGTTGCTTTGTGCGGGTGTCGGCGACCGACTGCACATCAAGAGCGCGGTATTGATTTGGCGGTGTTGCCCACAGCAACGGTTGGGGACTGCGCGGGGGGTCCAAATTGTCATGCAGATGTGTGGCGGGGGGAGGGGGGAAACCATTATCGATTATCGCGAGAATAATGGCGATTATTCTAGGTAGAGAAAGAAACGTTGGCGATGTGCGGCTGGGCTGTGGCTCCATGGTACGGTGCTGTGTCCAATCTCTATTACCGTAGCAGTGCTTTGATCGACTGCCTAGCTGCTCTGTTGACCGCCCCCCAGCGGGGTCGGGAGTTTGGTTGAATATACGGGGTATGTTGTACATACGGTAATGCTTGACAACGTGCGCACTCACACTGCTGCTGAGACTGGAGGTCGCTGCTACAGCTCGGGGACAAAGCGGCACGGCGATGGACAATGACAGCGCAGAAACGGGAAATGCTGACGCGGTCATCGTGATTTGGGGGATGGGCCATGGGCGATGGGGTACAGGTGACTGACTGTCAGTATTCTGTACTGTACAGTTACGATGATGCCGACTACAAAAACCGAAATACATACGCAGAAATTGGATTGGAACCAGACAAGGCCAGTGTAACATCAAGGCGATGTTCGTTACAGACTTTTGGCGGTTTTGAAAATTCCGAGACCAACGAACTTGTCGGTGGCCAAGTGGTTGGGTGACCAATATTTTTGTATTTGTTATAGAACTCAGATCCTTTGCAAATTGTAGTCATCTTGGTGCAGGAATCTTCCTGTGGGCTGGGTCTTGTTCCCATCTGCGTTGATTGGCTGAACTATGAGCGGATCTAATTTAGCGCACTTTTCAACCTATATTTGGTAGCGAAAATGCATAACATTCCTTACACCCAAGTGCCGGGGCAGCCGGGCCCCAGCAGAGAGGCGACGGGACCACCGAGCGGCAGCAAGAAAGACCCACGCTTCGCTCGGCGCGCGGTCAGCCCTGCCAATCTTCCAGATGGGCGTCGCATATCCGCGACTTCTGGGCCGTTGGCGGCCGCGGCAACTTTGACCGCGTCTCGTGTAAGCATCCCGAGCTGCTGATGTTTAGCCATCACCACCTCGGCACTGCACGCTGGGGCACACGTTGACATGGCCATACCCACCTTTGACTCGTGGTCACGCTGTTCCTCCTGCCCCGACAGCCAGCCGTTGGGGTACGGACGCGCGACAAGTTCGTTCCCCTGCCGGACGCAAACAGCAAAAGCCAGGTCGTCCTGGAAACCCCCGAGGTGCCCGAACCTCCCGAGGCGGCTCCCTCACCCACGCTCACACTCAAACGTGGCCGCATCACCGTGGTACGGCGGGTTGGCGGGCAACCTGCACCAGGCTGGGACTCGGCGCAACGTTGCGGGGGTGCGATGGGACAACAGGGTGGGAGGGTTGGACGGGGAGCCGAGCGCGAGGGCAGGCGGCCAAAGGACCTCAGCGCAGCGGCACTCCAACCCTAGACGCAGCCTTACCGTGAATGCTGTTTGCTGCTGGGCGGGTCTGTGGGTCTTCAGCCGAGCGGGCGAGGCTTGGCGGCCGAGGGCATCCCGGCGCACAGCCCCTCGGCCCCCAAGCAGCCTCGTTTTGTGGGCATCCTCTTCTTTTTGTCTTCATCGCACATTCATCGTACATGAGTAGGGCCGGCTCCAGCGGCGTCCTGCGTACCCACACACGCTGCTTGGTGTCCCTCCCCGTCAGGTAACTGTGGCGGAGTCATTTAACCGCAAAGCCCTGGAGACGGCGTTGCAGCATATGGCGGCGGTGACGACAGGGGCGGCGGCCGGGCACATCGCAGCCACAGCCACCGGCGGCGCAGCCTCCACGAGCAGCGCGTCCCATGTCGCTCCCGCCGCCAACGGCGGCGGCGGTGCAACCCCCGCCGCCGCCGCCGCCGCCGCCCCCGCCGACGGCGCCGTCACAGGCGCGCTCGTTCCCGCGAGCAACGGAGTGGCGTCTCTCAGCCGTACCGCCAGCGGCAGCGCCGTACCGCCGCCGGGGACGATGACCGTCACGTCGTACCCTGAAGTGTCGTACGTGCGCACGCCGCACGGCCAGGCGGTGGAGACCTCGGGCGAGGTGTTCTTCTTCGACTACGGTGCGTTGGGGGCCACCCAGCTCAGGATTGCAACCCAGCCGCATCCGACCCGATCCGGCCCAACCCGACCCACATCACCAACCCGACTCACATCACCCACCCGACCCACATCACCCATCTCAACATCCATCCCACACCCTCCACACGGCACGAGCCCCTGTCACCCAATTCAGGGATGTGGTGGTGGTGGTGGTGGTGGTGGTGGCGGTGTGAGGCCCCTGTTGGAGTCCAGGGCGGCGCAGGACTCTTTTCCGTGGCCATGTGTATGTGCCAGATGTCGTACAGTTCTCCGGGGCCCTCGGCCCCCGCGTTATGGATATGCAGCGGTCACCCCCTTCGCCGCCAACCCCCTTCGCCGCCAACCCCCTCGCCACCAACTCCCTCGCCGCCACCCCCCTTCGCCACTACCCCCTTCGCCTCTATCCCCGTGGCGCCAACCCCCTTGCGTCTCCTCCGCCTCCTCCTCCCGCGTCCTCTGCGTCCTCTGCTCGCAGGCGTGGTGGCTTTCTGGGGCATGACGGAGGCGCAGGAGCTGTCCCTGTTGGCGGCGGTGGTCAAGTGCCCCGGGGTGGCGGTGCAGGCGCTGGATGAGGACGAGCGGCAGGTGCGGGGGGGGGGAGGCTGGCGGGGTTGGCGGTGGCGGGGGGGGGTTGGCGCGGAACCCGCGATGTGGGTCGGGTCCACATCGCGATGTGGACCCGACCCACATCCCGGGTGATGGGGTTGAGTTGGGGCTGGGTGGGCGCGAATGAGAAGTACTCGCAGGCACCGCTGCCGGCATCGGGGGCCAACCACGTTCCAACAGATCCCCCCTGCCCCTGTACCCCGCCGCCCCGCCGCCCTCCCAGGTGGAGGAGCTGCTGTTCGTGTACTCGCGCGACTCGCCGCCCAACATTCGGAACGACACCTTCACCATCGACAGCCGCCTGGCCAACGATCACCAGGTGGGCGGGCGGCTGAGTGGGCGGGCGGCGGAGTGGGTGGCGGGCGGAGTGGGTGGCTGGCGGAGTGGGCGGCTGAGTGGGAATTTTGACTTGCGCACCCAACGTCCTGGCCACTGCGCAATACCCACACCCAACACCCACACCCAACACCGGCCAATCGCAACTTTCCACAAATCACTGGCGGCCTTCAGCCAGGCACTAATAGGTAATAGCCCCGCCCGCGGCACCCCGCGCACGCCCCCAACCCCGGCACCGGCCCGCAGGTGAAGATGGCCATCAGCCACGCCCTGGCGCAGTCCGCCAAGCTGGCAGTGTACGAGGAGCGGATGGTGGCGCTGATTGAGGAGGTACGACACCAATGTGCGACGCGTACGGCAGATGCGGGACGCTGACGATGCGTCCAAGGGGATGTGCCTCCTGGCGGCCGTACTGTGTCGCGGTGCTGTGCCCCCCCTCCCCTGCCTTAACCCGTCCTCGGGCGCGTCACCCCCCTTTGTCAATAAAGACACCGAAATCGCAAAAAATCACCGATTGCGTAGTAGTTGTCCGGCTGGGCGCCGCGGCCGTTGAAGTATTACGTGTTAATTATCCTCATCGCGCGCCTCATCCCGCACCCTCATCCCCGCCCGCCCGCCCACTCACCCCGAAAACACACACACGCAGGTACGGCACGTCCCGGGCGAGATGGCGGAGCGCGGCGCCATCTCGCTCAGCCGCCGTAAGGTGGCGCAGCTCATGGGCAAGGTGGGCCGGCGCGGGCGGGGCCGGGGCCGGGCCGGGGACCTTCGCGGGGACCGACTGGGGCGGCATGGCCAGCGGGGTGGGCAGGCCTCCTCGGCCAGCGCACAACCGCCCTGATATCCGTACCTGTGTCGTACCTGTACAGCACCCGCATGACGCCCACCCACCATCCGTATTCACGTCCCCACGACCCTGTGTCATGTCGGTGCACACTCGGCGCCCGGGCGCCGCCTCTCCTCAGGTGTTCCTGCTCAAGGCCGCGGTCAACCTGACCGCCACCATGCTGGACACCCCCGAGTTCTTCTGGAGGGCGCCAGACCAGCTGCAGGTGGGGGGTTGGGGGTTAAATTGAAAAAAGAAATAAACCCGAAGAACGAACCCGGGCACACTCAGAATAACTCAGTGTACTTACGTGGTGAGGTACCTGCATAGCAATGGAAGTATAGAGACTGCGCGCGGGGGCGTGGCGGCGCGGCCGCGCGGCCGCCGGTGCAGTGGCAAGTGGGGAGGGGGTCCACCAATAGGAAATTGGTGGACATATTCAAGCTGCACAGGTGGCGGGGCGGGAGGCCGAGATGGGGGGCCTTTTTGCAGGCGAGGAATGGGAGGCTGGCGGGAGGGAGTGGGAGGGAGGGTACAGTCGAGTCTTTCTCGGATATTTACAGTCGAGTCTTTCTCGGATATTTGCTCTGGCAGCAGCGCAGTATGTCTACCAATTCCTATACCTCACCCCACCGCACTGGCAGCAGCGCGGCTCCAATACGCGGGGCGATGTACTACATCCCGCCCCGCCCCACAACTCGTACCGTGCGCCGGCGGCCCCCCCCTCTCCGGCCGCAGTCGCTGTACGAGCGGGCGTGTGAGTACCTGGACACTCAGGCGCGTGTGGACATGCTCAACGCGCGCTTCATGGTGGGGCGCTGACTGCTGGGGCGGGGAGGGTGGAAGGGTGGGGGGGCCGGGGGGTGTGTGTACAGGGTTCGAGCTGGGCCTGGCAACTGATCGCCCTCGGGCAGGTTGGGGGCCAACAGGCTCGGAAGGGTCGGAAGGGCTGGGTACCGGAGCACTGACTGCTGGCGCAGCCTTGGGCAGCGGCCCCCGTCTGCTGGAGCTCCCCAAGGGGGGGCCAAGCACCCCCCCCCAGGAGGGGCTCGCAGCAGCAGCAGCAGTCGCCGCCGCAGCAGCATTCAGCCAGCCTGGCTTCCCGCCTCCAGCTTCGCCGGCCTCTCTCCCTCCCTGGAGCAGAGTGTGAAGGTTACCCGTGTCACCGTCTGGCTCGAGGTCGGCCACCTGTCCGGGGGCGAACGCGGCATGCGGCCCGTGGTCGCCTCCCCTTGTCCCGACACAGCGCTGGCTGGCTGGTTTCAGGAGCGGGGGGCGGAGGGCGCACCGGAGAAACGGATCGGGGGCTGCACCCCCCAACGATACCATTCTGCCCTATGTGCTCGCTTCCGGTCATCCGCCTGCTCGCGGGTACCCTGCACCCCACTCCACCCCACCCCAACTCAACCCCATGTCGTGCTTTTCTCGCCCGCCGTCCGCCCGGCCCGCCCCCGCCCCGAAACCCTCTCAGGTGCTCCAGCGCATGCTGGACATCTGGTCGGACCACTCGGCCCACCAGAACCTGGCCCGGCTGGACGTCATCATCGTGCTGCTCATCCTCATCGAGGTGGGAAGAGGGGGCGGGGAAGTGGGAATGGGGGACAGGGCGGCAGGGAGGGAGCTGGGGCGCACTTCGTGCGTGGTGAAGGGTGGCGCGTCCGATCGGACTGTTGCTGCGGCCGGGGAATGCGGCCGGTGAATGAGGCAATACCGCAACCGCTGCCTGGCGTCGTTGGCTGCTGGCCAGCCAGCAAGGGACTGCGCTGACAGCCTGTAGCGCCCTCCTCGTGTGCCGCAATTCGCCCAACGTCCGACGCCTGTGGTCCATGCTAGCGGCGGCTTGCCGGCACCGCAAACCGGCGCCGTCTTGGTGGGTTTGATCAGATGCCGTTCCTCCGTTCCCTAGCTTCCGCCTCAACCCACCTCACCTCGAAGTGTGATTGGCTTATCGGGGCTTCCCTGTCGTTACCCGGCCCCCCCTTCCCTGGCAGCAGCGCAGATTGAAAATGTCTACCAATTTCGTATACCCCCTCACTCCTCTCGCAGGTGTTGATGGCGGCGATGGAGGTGGTGGGCTTTGTGATGCGGCGGCGCGGCTGGGGCTGGCACGGACCCAAACTGGGTCAGCTGCTGTGGGTGGTGGGCAGCGGGCTGGGCCAGCGGCTGGGCCTGCTTCCAGGCGGGGGGCTGTCGCCCGGACCCGGACTACAGCCACCGGACACCACGGCAGGAGCGTGGCTGTAGCAGGGTGGGCCGCCGAGAACCCCGTGCGGGGTCGGAATGGGGCGGAGGGTTGGAGCGGAGGGTGTGTGAAGCGCCCACGCGGCATGGGAAAGAGTGAGAGGCGGGCGCGATGGGGGTTGGATGATTGAACAAGCCCAAAAACTTTGGAGCGGAAACGTTGTGTTGGGCGGAGTGATGTCGAAGGTGACTTCAGGTCAGCTTTCGGAGCACAGCCCAGCGCTGAGTTGGGGGGACATTCCGAACTCAGACGGGATGGTCATCATCAGCAGTCGTGCGGGCGGGCATGCCTGCCCACCCGCGCTCCACGCGGCGATATGGAGCTTGAGGTTGGGCGAGTGAACAGGATAACAGCGTAGGTAGGTAGGGGTGCATAAGACCGAACCGGACTCATCTGCTGTGTTGTTTTTGTTGAGTTGCTGTTGTTTTTGTTACGTTACGTACATACCGTGTGTGGTACGACGGTGATGTGGCTGCGGGTCATGCGGGTTTGGGGTTTGGGACGCAGCTGCCGTTCTCGGTACAGAAAGTGTAAGTGGGCGAGCATTCTTTTGGCGAGCAATGATTTGTGAAGGTTAGCGGCGGGTTATCTGTTATCTGTTAGGGAGCTGCGGTATCCGGTACTCGCCAGGGTTAGCTCAGCAGCAGTGCCACCGGGGTGACGGCCTTGGTGCCGTGGCGTCCGTGATGGCCGTGGCTCGGGCCGTGCCGTGCCGGTTAGCTCCATTCCTCTAATGAATGGACGTGAGAGCACACGTCAAGAGAACCTATCAACCCTAACACTACTGTCTGTCCCTTTCGTTCGCTTGATCTTCCCCAAAATGAGGGTTGGCAGGATGCCACGCGGGCCCCACGCCGCGGCGTACGATGAAGTCCTGTGTAAACAGATGGTATCCATCCAGTGAATTCCACTGCACGGGCGCCGCCACCCTCTTTCGGGCTTCTCTTATGGGTTTGGTCTGTGGTCTCATAATCAACCGCGGTACTGCGAGATTAGGTTCATCTCCTGGAAAGGAAGTGGACCTGCTGGTTGATCGGTCGTTTGGGGCATGACGGCATGCGTGCACGGATGATTGGACCGAACGAGGTCAAGCCGGTCAAGCGGGGGAGGCAAGTGATCGACTACAGCGAAGGTTCTGGGTAATGAGATGAATGTGTCTCTCGATGGTTGATTAATTAAGTAGAGATGGCCACCGGGATGGGCGCGTCATGGAGATTCGGTGGCGACGCGGATTTCCCACCCGGTCCCACCACACGCCGCTTGCACAGCCCCGCACAGTGCCTAGGCTGCAGCAGTCTGCGCAACCCGGCCCCAACGGATAGAGAGTTGGATTGTCGCGAGACGCGCTTAGCCTGCAGCGAGGTTTAATGCTCGAAAACGGCGGCATGGTGAGGCCGGTCAGGCAGCGAAAGGTTCGTGTTTCGTTCGAGTACTGCTGCTTATGATTCGCGATTCAAGATTCGTCCCGCATGCATTAGAGTTAAATGTGAAGCGTTTTCAGCAATACTTCCCAACGCTATGCATGATCTCGTTGTGTTGCGAGGTGTCGCGCAGCCGAATGGCCTGCCGTGTTGCGTGCGAAGTGCGACGTCAGCTTCCAGCCCCCATACGAGCCTAAAAATGGCCTCATTAAATATTTCTCGTCTGTGATTTAAGTGCGCGGCGTCATGAAGACGAAGTCTTGTTCCGACGGGCCTGGGACTTGGGGCTTGCATGCCCGCGTTTCACAGGCTTCAGCCGGATACACAGTAATATTTAGACAACTGGCGTGCAAAACCCTCGATACATACTACCCCGGCCTTAGCATCGGCAGCGATCGGGGTTTGGGCACGGCGGCAGTTGTCACCGTTGCTGGACTTCGCTCGTGTGCAACATTTCGCATAATTTCATTGCTCAGAGAAGCAAGCACCATATTAGATCTGCACATTCTTGCACGTAGCAGAATTAATATTCACGTCAACACAACGCTGCTGTTGCAAGCTTTACCCTTCGCCGTATGAAATTTCAATGAAATGAAGCTTCCATACCATTAGGGTTTGACATCTTTATCTGATAGATTATCTGGAGATGACGGTCGTCTTCGCTGTGTTGTGCGCAGTGCTGGCGCTCGCCGGGGTGGGTTTCCACGGCCTGCGCAATAGTTTCCCACAAGCAAGCAGAAAAATGGAGGCCATAACATGAAGCTGCGCAGCAAGTTACTGGTTGTGGTTTGCATCTTATTGCCTTTTCCGTCTCTGGATTGACAGGCTGCTGGTCAAGCACAAATTCCACATGTAGACGAATGTGCGCTGTGCTTTCATTGCACAGCCGATTCAAAGCCACCGCCTGTGCTGCCTTCGGACATGATTGTCGCGAACTTCCAACCTCAAAACGTTACCCATAAACAAACCCTCCCGGTAAGTACGCTTTTCAGTTGATATCCATGCGTTGCATGTAGGGTTGATCCAGCTGCGAGGCCAACACCAACCGCCTCGTAGTGATCGTGCTTGGCTGGGCACTGTTAAACATCAACGGCCCTGGAAACATGCCTGGGTGTATTGGATGGGGGCTCCCGGGTGGAAAGTGCGAACTGATGCATGGGATCGGCGCGCTTTGCGCGCGTGCCGGGCAACGGGGCGTGGTTGGCGGTTGCGCCGCAACATCCGACGGGAAAGGGTGTGTGGCACCGCAACACATTGCATCACGCTGTGGCACACCACGGATGCCCCTCCCGCTGCGGAACTCACTGCCGGCTCCCAGCTGGCCGCCCGATTGCAGTAGCACTCGTGGATGAGGGCATAATGCGGACAAACCACTGCCGTGCCCCCCTACCGCGTCCGTGCAGCTTTGCCACCACTGCCGAGGCTGCACGACCACCCTCCAAGTCCACGTAAGTGTCACCTGCCCTCGTATCCGGGTGTGTGTGGGGGTTGGGCCGGGCGATGGCAGGCTGGGCGCACCCCAGCTTCTGGAAGCCAAGCTGAGAGGCGTCGGGACTTTTGGGCGTCCAGGTGGGCAGCCAGCCTTAGCGTCCAGCAGCACGAACGCTCCCCGGAGAAGACTCCTTCGCAGGGCGGCCGGCAAAGCCCGGCCGGCCGGCAGGCCTGCCTTCCTCATCCCTCGCGGATTGACACCGTGATCGCCCTCGGGGTGAAGCGGCTGCCACCGCGGGACAGGCTCGTGTGGATCTCGCCCCTTGAAGCATGTGTTCGGAATCCGGAAAGGGCAGCGGCTGTTCGGAGCTCAGCAAGGCGGCCCACGGGATGGGGCATCTGGGTCGCGGGCGTCGCGGTGCCGCAGGTCATGGACCTGGCTGTCCCGGGAGGCTGGCTGGCTAACGGGGCTTGAGGGGGCTTGTACATGTGCGCACGATGCGATGTGTGTGGCCCTCTGCGAGGTGTGCGGCCCTCTGCGAGGGGAGGCCGCAGCGGGAGGGTTACAGACACGGCCTACCTGGCCGAGTGCGGAGCCTTCCAGGGATGTGTGGCGGCCGGCTGGCGGAGCCGGGGGACGCATGTGCTGGAAGCACTTGCCGCGCGGCCATGTTGATGTGGGGATTCGTGAGCGGATTCGTGGAGGGGCTGGAGGACGTGACGCCGCGATGCCGCTGGGGCCCCCTGCCAGCTCCAGAGGCGGGCAGTGGTGCCACTGGGGTTGGTATACAAAACCCAATTGTGGAGTGGGGCGAACCCCGGAGTGGGGGGACCTAGGAGTGGGGCGGATTGCGGTTGCCAGTTGATCAGCGCAATTGAGCCGCGCTTGAAGGCAGAGCAGATCAGTGACCCGCGGGTCAGCCGTACGGCACCCATCTCTTGGCGGTGGATGACCTCAGCTCGCGCTTGGCCGACGAACGCGATGCGCGATGCCGCACGGCCCTTCGCGGCGGAAGGCGGCTTTCTGGATGTCCTTTTTTTGCGCCCAGGGGCGTCCCCAGCCACCGCGTGGCACCCTGCAGACACCCTCCCCGCCGCGCTGGCCCTGCCCCACTCCCGCCCGCGGGACACCTACGGCCCTGTACAATACCCCAACCAACCGGTAACTTCTGCTCTGGCAATCAACACAGATTGTAATGTATTATACTCGTCTGCCAGCGTCCTCCAGTTTCCTGTGGTGACCCCTCCCCCCGCCACCCCCTGCAGGGCAGCCACGGCCAGAAGAAGCTCTTCAACACGTGGTTCCGTGACGAGGTGGGCGCCTCGCCCTCGTGGCTGTTCGTGGCGCCCACCGACAAGACCCGCAACAGGAAGGCCATCGTCAAGGTGGCCTGCATCCCGGTGGGCAAGCACGCGCGCCACAAGTTCGCGCAGTGCCACCCGGACCTGGCGCTCAAGTACGCCAAGGTGTACCTGGCCATCGAGAAGCTGTCGGAGGAGTGCGGGCTGACGGGTGGGTGGCGGGCGCGCACAATCAATGGTGATACGTGTGTGTGTGTGTGATAGATACTCGAGAAAAAATCGCCCAACGCAGCAAACCCACGTCTATGTGTAAGGGAGTTTGAGCCGCAACCACATCTGTGGATGTGTCCTTCAAGTGCATTGGCGCCCAGCTGGTCGGATGTTCTAGGCTGAGCTGCGTAGGTGTGGCGGTATGGAATAGGGTTGGGGTTGGAATGATGGGCCAGGGCTGCTTTGAGCTGCGCAGGGCATCACCGTTCCGTACGCCACCGTGCCCTGGCTGGCCCCTCCAAATCCACCCCGCCCCGCGCCTGCCCTGCCACAATCTGCCCTTCCTCACCCTGCCCCACCTCACCCTGGCCTGCCTAACCCTGCCCTTCCTCACCCTACCCCACCTCACCCTGGCCTGCCACAACCCTGCCCCGTCTCCGCAGACATCGCGCCCAAGGTGTGGGTGGACTGGGTCAATGCGGTCATCCCGGAGGTCGGCTACCACATCAAGTGAGGCACGGGGCGCGGGGCGGGGCGAGCGGCGGATGGGAGTTGGGAGTTGGTAGGCATCATTTTGCCGCGGGGAAGGGGCAACCGGGATAGGGCCTGAAGGCTAACGACGGCGGCTGAAATCGGACCTGGGGTTGGCGCGTCACGGCTGTGCGACTAGCCGAGTTCATGATCATGAATGAAGTGGACGATATGGGCGTGTTATGGGTGACATGTGTGGGTGGGATGGGATTCGTGGGCGGACGGAGTGGGGGCAGAGCCGAAGCCGTGCTCGGCGGCCTCCTCAGACCCGGCGGGGCCGTGGCGCCGCCCTGGGCAGGATGAACAGTGGCTAGTCCAGCAGCGGATGGACCCGACATTGGTCACAACAAGGGGGTTACAGAGAGCTAAGTTCAGTTCATACGGATACCAATTTGATGTCAACGAGGAGCCGGCGGTCGGCAGGGACGGCTTCAGGGACGGCGCCAGCATCAGGCAGAGCAGTGGGGGAACACCGCAGGACCGACACGTCACCTGAAACACGACCTGGGTGACGGGGATGGTGGGTGCAAGTGAGAAAACAAGCCGGTCCGGATGTGTGGGCGTTCGTTGGTTGGACACCCAGGCCGGTGGCGGTGGCCGAAGTCCCGGCGCATGGCCTCCCAAGCAAGCAACCAGCCGTCCTGACTGGGGGCGCGTCCCGCTGTCCATGCAAACAAGGGCAGGCAGCAGAGCACACCCACAGCACTGCCGCCGGAGGTTCTCTCCCGCCCTCTGTGCGCAATCTCCCTGTATCTACCGTACGCCTGCAGCGAGGCAGACTCGTTTCGCGTCCGGGCGGGTGCCCAGCACGCCCGTCCGTCCTGCCCCAAACACCCCTGCGCCATCGCCGCCCGTCGCTTTTTGCGTTTCTCCGCATGCAGGTGGCTGGGGCTGTGGATGGAGATGGTGGACGGCATCAGCCTGGAGAACCTGGTGGGTCTCCCGAGGGCCCCTACTTGGGGGCGTGTAGGGCTGGCAGCTGCGAAAGTACGAAGGGGTTGCGGATGCTGAGAAGGGGAGTTGGGGGTGGCGCGAGTGCGCAGGGCCGGGTGATGATCGGATGGGACGGGCCATCAGCTGGGGATGGACGGATGGACGGCGAAAGGAAGCACGGCGACGCGAAGCGGGATCGTCCGGACGGCATCCTACCTGCCCTCGGACGGCCGTAAGGTCATGGCAGGGGTAGGGGCAGGGTCGGTTACCCTAGCCAGGGCCTCGCTCGATGCGGTGCCAAGATGTCTATAGGCGCATCGCCTCGCCCTCCGCTACACCACAGCTACAAGCGCGCACGCGCGTTCTTTCTCCTCAACACTCGCTCGTCCAATTCGCGTACGTGTCGTGTCCGCAGGTACGGCTAGGGAACCCCATGATGCACCCAGATGACCTTCTGGACATCCTCTCCAATAAGGTCAACCACACGCAGGTCGGTACGGCACCCCCGTCGTCGTCGTTGCGCAGCTGCAGCGACGGCCAGCTCACAACTGGTGAAGAACAACACCGCATACACACACATGGTTCGGGCGGGGTTCTCACTAAAGACACGGTTGCCTCCCTGCGGTGCGCGTCGGGGCGAGGATGCGTGTCCGGGAGTGCGTGTCCTGGGATGAAGCGCCCTGGCTGTCCACGGCGCTGCTGTCCCTGTGCTGATGGATCTGGGAGGGGCGGATGTTTCTGCGGGAGAGGCGATGGGCTGTGCGTGAAAGCACTGGAGACGGCAAACGGCAACTGCGCGAAGGACATCCTGCTGAGACGCGCGTCCCTGGGCTTTGACGGCTGGGTTATCTTTCTGACACATGTCCCTGCGGCTTATTTCCTCGCCCCGTCTCCCGGGGTCCGGCGCTCTGTGCGCTGCGGTGCCCTCCTTCCCTCCCTCCCTCCCGGCGGCCACAGACCATCGAGGCGGCCATCTTCGACCTGCTCACCAGCCAGAACGACAGGCACGCGCAGAACATCTTCATCGACAATGACGGCAGCATGCGGCTCATCGACAACGAGGTGGGCGGGAGGGGCCCGGTCGGGGGATGGAGAGATGCGGCGAATCGGGAGGGGAGGGGTGGTTTGCGGTCGTTGCGATCGTTGCGGTGGTTGTGGTGGTTGCGGACTCTGCTTTCCAAGGGATGGGGTTGGGGTGAGAGACGATTACCGTAGGTGCTTGCAGAACGGGGCCTGGACGGGGGCCAGCCAGCAGGCAGCCGCTTGGGGCCCCAGCCTGGCCAGGGCGGTGTCCAGCGGTCCGACCTGTCCTCCTGGAGGGAAAACTTTCCATTTTTCAAGTAGTCCGTCCGTGTGCTCCGAAACCTCTTACCGTCCGTTTGATGAGGGCGCTGCCGCCCGGGGGCGTTCATCCGAGTCGACATTACCTCGATACCAGTGCGTTGGCCGCTGGCTGTCTCGGCCTTGCCCGTGTGCAAACACCATGTGCAGGCTCTCACCCATCCGTCACCTACGCCTCCACACCACCCACTCGGCCCACACTACCCGCTGACAACTGTCGGCACCCCCACCCCTCCGGCACCCCTTCCCTCGCCCCTCTCCTCCCTCCCAGCGCGCCTTCTACGAGAACCGCATCCTGGCGGCTGACTCGATCCTGCTGCCCACCACCAAGAAGTACACCATCAACGTGATGGAGAACGCCTGGATCCACAAGTTCCCCAACTGGGGGAACAAGGTGCGGACCGGGGGCGAGGGGGCCGGAGTGGCCGGATGGGTTCGCGATTTCGCTGTCTTTATTGACAATGAGGGGGCCGGAGTGGGGCCGGGGGCGGGGGCTGCCTTTCGTCGGGGAGGATGTTGGGGGGGCCGCACTGGGGCTCGGGATATGGAGTGGGGAACCGATACGTGGCACAGGAGTCAATACGCGACCCAAGTTACTTACCATACATACCTGGGCTCGGGATGGGGCGGCGCAGCCATGACGGCCCCCCCCGGTGGCTCATCCCGCCCATTCCATCGATGACTTGCCCCCTTAGCAGCTCCCGCCGCCCCTTGCTCGTTTCCTCCCGCTCGCGCTGCCCTCTTACCGTTCGTGTGTATGTGCAGGTAGGGTTACCTGGACGAGAGTTTTGGGACGATGCGCTTTAGTGGCTGAACAGTGGGCTGGCTGAGCCGGTAGTCAGGTCCGGGGTCACCATGGAGGCTGCATGGCTGTTACATTACACCACCCGTATTACATCCATATCCGTCACTGCATTCTCCGTCACTGCGTCCCCAAGTCTTCGCGACGCGGACCGAGCTGCCTCCCTCCTCGAGGCGCTTGCCCCTCTTGAGGACGGGGAGACCTGGGGAGATGGGAGGTGGCGCAGCGGCACCTCCCCCGACCTGACGCCCCTCCTTCCTTCCCCCTCCCCCGGGGGATGATGATGTCCACCAACTTTCTACACCCCCTCTGCCCCTCGCCCTCCGCACCCCTACACCCGGCCCTCAGGTCCCCATGTGCTGGGCCAACGTGGCCCTCCTGCTCGACTACCGGTGCTACGTGCCCGGGGGCCAGATGGGCAAGAACCTGCCGCCCATGGTGAGAGCCCGGAGGGGTGTGACAACATAAACCGGGAACCGCAGCGCTGCTGTCCCCATCTTGATGCTCATGCAGCACCGTGCCTCCCGCCGCCCCTGGGACGGAACTGGAAACTGGGACCGAATCCCCCCCTTCTCCATCCTTGGCCGTGTCCCCGCCCTCCCTCTCCACCTTCTGCACTCCCTCGACCCCCGTCTGCCCCCCCAGGTGAGTCAGTGCGTGGCCCGCATCAGCAGCATGAGCCCCCAGGGCGTCATGGACGACTTCGGGCTGCCGGCGCTTCACATGGCGGAGGCCCTCTACAACAGATCCAAAGGTGGGTCGCAGCGTCTCGCCGCCGCCGCCTGGCAGTGGCGGGGCGAGTGGCCACGAGTGAGGAGGGGCCAGGAGGTGGACGCGAGGGGCAAGGGGTTCGGAGCAGTGCGGGGTATGAGGGTTACGGGCACCTGATGGGGGGCCCGGATTGGGGCGAGGGGGACTCCAGGGCGGGGTTGCAGGCTTAACAGTGGCTCAGGTCGTCGGCAGTCCAGGGAGGGATGGAACGGGAGCGCGAGGGGCGCCCCAGGGATGGGAGCGGATGGCATATATGTTGACCGTTTCCGCAGCCGTGCACGCGCGGGTGTGAGTGCAGTTGGATCAGTGGGGACGGACGGACTGGGTCCGTCGTTCGGCGCGCTGCCAGGCGACTGAGCTCTCTTGAGCGGGCGCTGCGGGCAAAACACGCCGCACCGCACCACACCGCACCGCACCGCACCGTACGGCACTGTTGGAAGCGTCGCCCGCATCCGTGCCTGCCAGGGAACTACCTTGACCTCCTTGCCGTTGCCCTGTATCTGAAGCTCGGAACCCGCCCTCTGGCCTCATTCGACTGGTTCCACCCGCCCCGGCCCCGGCCCCTCGCCGCCGTCCGGTCCATCCCCCCGTCCGCGCGGCGCAGCCATGCACGAGCACGGCTTCGAGTACGCTCTGACGCAGGGCTTCCCGCGGAACCCCAACCCATGGCGCTACAAGTTCACGCCGCCCTGCTGCAAGATCGTGCACACGGACACGTACCGCTGCGCGCACAACTGGAGCCCGGACACCGCCATCCCCTTCGGGGACCCCATCACGGGGGGGCCCTGGAAGCACGCGCGACCCGACCCGGGGACGTACGAGGGCGGCACCGTGTTTTGAGACTGCAGCGAAAGACACGCTCAAGCAACACACACATTGAGATGGTTTCTCGTGAAACACACGTCGTGGGAGGGAGAGAGGTTGACAGGATGACAGGAGAAAGGTGAGAGGGGCACGACCGGGCCTCGTCGGTCATGATGTGTTTGTGTTCGGGTCCCTGGGGCGGCTTGGAGCGGAAGAAGGGCTCGTGAGCCGCCGCACGGAAGGACTGACTACTGGGGCTCAGGTAGGGGTCTCGGGAAGCGGCGCCTTCGACGGGAAGCGGCGCGTTCGACACGTGGGACATTCACCCGAGTGTGTGAACCAGCCCGACCCCTCGCACACATCGCGATAACCCCGCCGTCGGAAGGGTTCGTAGGGGGTTCAGGAGATGCATGGGGGATTGGGATGCGCCGTGGCGTGGCGTGGCTTCGGCCGGGTGGGTGGATGGGTGTGTGGGCGTTCCCAGAAATAGAGGGATGGCTCTCAGCGTATGTGGGTTGGCACATTGCTTTGGCCCCGCTGGGCCGTCAATGGGGTGGGCGGCGGGTGACTGCGGCGGAGCAATGACGCGCACGGGTGGTGCTCATGATTACCAGCGATGGATGGAAGAGCCTGGTGGCTGGGTGGCGCTTGCTCGCCGAGAGCTCGCCGAGAAGTGCTGAGAATGTCGATTGCCGACTCGCGCCGTCGTCCTGGCCTGCTGGGAGACGGGTTAGTGCCGAGGCTGCTGCCGCCGCCGCTGCCGCCGCCGCTGCTGCTTCGTTTTGGTTCAAACGGAGGCGAAGCCGGTTGGCTGGTTGGCTGCGTCACTACGTAGGAACGGACGGGCCGCGGTGCGCGCGTGTGCACCCGCCGCCGAAGGTACCGTATGGCGATCGATGAACGCAAGCCGCTGACCGGGACGGAGGCACAGGTAGAGGGGTGCGCGGCGCGGCGCGGCGAGCGATGGTCCGATGGCGCACCAGCCACGCAGACACCGCCTACCTTGTTGTATGTGGAATGCTGGAGTGATCCGTCAAGAGTCGGTGGCGTGAGCTTGCAAGCAAGCGCTTGTCGTCAAGGCAGGCGGGTCGTCGCACCACAACGCACTCTACCTGGATGAGGTGCAGTTCTGCCTGCAGTTCTACCTGTACGTGCGGTGCATGCGGGTACGCGCTCGACGTGTTGCGGGGACGGAGTGGGATAGAGGCTGGAAGATAGAGTCCCCGCATGCGCGTGCGCGTGCGTTTAGATCCCGTAAGCGACCCGCCTGATGACCCATGTGCGCGCATGTGTTGATAGTGAGAATGTGTGCGCGCGTGTGAGCTCGAACAGCAAAGCAGGGGCTAGCTGCGCGGATGCCGCCGCAGGAAGCGAGCGAGGCTGGCTGCTGTGTATTGTGTAAATGAAATGTGTCTCATCGACGCGACTACTGCAGCGAAACGATGCAGTGTAGGCCGTGGCGCGGCATCGATCATACCCCACGCCAAGCCACGCCTGGATGGTACGTGCGTGCGGCGTGGCTTACTTGCTGGACGCTTGCTGGACGGCCTGGACGACGGGCACACACGCACAGCGCCCGCCACGGGTTTACGATGTATGTGCCGTACCACGAGAGGCTTAGGTTACAACTTACAAGAGGACATACAGGAGCCTCGTTGGCGCCAACAGCACGTAGTTTTACAACATGGCATCCATTCCGCTCTTGTGGACACGACGTCAGGACGGAGACCCCCGACACTACTGCGTTGACAGTGAGGTTCAGAGGATGGCCAGCATCACGACCCGACTTTGCCCCTAGGCCGCCAACAAAATAAACAGCGTAATGGACCAGCTTTCGGCGGCCCCAGCACCGTCAGTGGCGCACGCGGCCAAAGCAGATGTTATCTACGCGAAGCGTGCATAAAAAATAAGGACTGCCCGCCTAGCCAGGATCCGTACAAAAACGAAGTTGAAGTTATGAAAGGTCTCGTACAACAACACAGGTCAGCCGACCACGATATCGCACTCCATCAAGCCCGCGACGGAGGATTGGATGCCCAGCTGGGAAGTGGGAACCCGAACCAGATAGGCACCGCCCGGGCCCCCCACCAGCCCGGCGGGGGCGGAGCGTCCTCGCCGGGTACTTATACGGAGCTTGGTGACGCAACCTGCCGAAACTACCGACATAATAGTACCGATTGTTGTGAGTTTCGGCTTACAACGATGACAACAATTATGGCGGCAGAGTGCATGCATGGGTGTGAAGTCCACGAATCACCCGTGGGTAATGGTAAGTAAGTGCTAAGAGTGTTGACACAATCCGTTCAGCTTGGTCCCTGACGCGAGCCAGGACGTACAGGGCCCGGAGGACGTTGGCCACCTGTATGTACGTCCAGGCAGCGCTTGCACATCCTGCAGGCTCCGTACAACTTGGATGGCTTCCTACGTCCAGCCTCGCGTGCGTGCGCGCTGTGCTCTTGGCCAAAGCATTCGGGCAGGCAAACGTCCGGTCTATCCTTGTCGATCGTAGCGGCTACTTGTATACTTATACATTGCGCGCCGCAAACTGTGGTTCCTTCAGCGAATACCGCAGACATTGACACACGGATGGACACCCCACCCCAAGCCCGCCTCGACATCCGGACCCTGCACGTCCTGGCTGCTGGCTCTGTATGTACAACCTTCTCACATCCGGCCCCGCGTGCGCGCCGCGCTCGCTCTTGGGCATGTAAAGCATCCAGACGTCCTGCCTATCCGTGAAGAATCGTACGTAGCTAGTACATTTATACTTATACATTGCGCGCCGCAAACTGTGGTTCCTAAACTATGCGGCCAGCGCCCTGGCTACTGCCAGTACGGCGGCCCCCACGCTGCGGCCCTGACCCCCCGCGGGCCACCTGGCCTCCAGCCACGTCAGCGCCTTGGCCTGCATGTCCGCCCACACCTCGGGCTGCGAGGCCAGGCGCCTGCGGAGCACCGCCAGCACCACCAGGGTGGCCCAGCCGTCGTCACACAGACCCGCGGGTCGCAGCGCAGCCAGCGGCGGCGGGGATGAGGATGGGAATGATGAGGATGTCGCCTCCTTCTCCTGCTGCTGCTGCTGCTGCTGGTCGATGACGGGGCTGTCGTTGTCGCCCTGCTGCCTGCCGGCCCCCGCCGCCGTCAGCAGCCCCTCCAGCGGCAGTCCCAGCGCAGTTGCCAGCTGGGGCCCAGCCCGCCAGTAGCCCTCCGTGGTGCGGTGCAGGTTCAAAAAGGAAAGCAGCGAGCCGCCGCTCAGGTGCGGCGGCGTGCACACGGCTGCAGCTTCACCCGGCTGATGGGGGTTCAGGGGGCTGGCTTGGGCGGAGCAGATACCTCCGAAACCAGCGGTGAAGCCGGCGGGACGGTTACCTCCGAAGCTGTTGATGGCCCCCTTGCGCGGTGGCTCAGAGACGCCATCTGGCGAAGCCCCGAACGACACGAAGGACCCGAAGGAAACACCGGACCCGGGCTTTGGCGCCGCTTGGGTCGCTGAGCTACTCGGCTCATGCGTGCGGGCTCCGAACAGCGACGCCGGCGGGGGGACCCCGATGGCCCCGAACGGCGCTGCTTGCGTGCTGGCTCCGAACAGCGACGCCTGCGTGCTGGTTCCGAACGCCGCTGCCTGCGTGCTGGCCCCGAATGCCGCCGCCTGCGGGACGGCTCCGAACAGTGACGCCTGTGGAGTGGCCCCGAACGGCGCGGTGGCTCCGAACGCCGCTGCCTGAGGGGTGGCCCCAAATGCCTGCGTGCTGGCCCCAAATGCCTGCGTGCTGGCCCCGAACGCCTGCGTGCTGGCCCCGAACGCCTGCGTGCTGGCCCCGAACGCCTGCGTGCTGGCCCCGAACGCCTGCGTGCTGGCCCCAAATGCCTGCGCGGTGGCCCCAAATGCCTGCGCGGTGGCCCCGAACGCCTGCGCGGTGGCCCCGAACGCCTGCGTGCTGGCCCCGAACGCCTGCGTGCTGGCCCCGAACGCCTGCGTGCTGGCCCCGAACGCCTGCGAGGTGGCCCCGAACGCCTGCGCGGTGGCCCCGAACGCCTGCGAGGTGGCCCCGAACGCCTGCGTGCTGGCCCCGAACGCCTGCGAGGTGGCCCCGAACGCCTGCGAGGTGGCCCCGAACGCCTGCGTGCTGGCCCCGAACGCCTGCGCGGTGGCCCCGAACGCCTGCGAGGTGGCCCCGAACGCCTGCGAGGTGGCCCCGAACCCCTGCGAGGTGGCCCCGAACGGCGCTGCCTGTGTTCTAGCTCCGAACAGCGCTGTCGGCACCGCTGGCGTCGTCGTCGACGTCCATGGAGAAGAGAACGGCACCGGTGCGCGGGCCGGCATCGCCATCTGCGCAGGTCCGAAAGGGGAGGCGAAAGCGGCCGCACCGACAGCGGGCGGAAAAGGCGCACAGCCCGAAGGCGCCGCAGCGCACATCTGCAGCGCCCGGCGGTGGCCTCCGAACATGCCGCCCAGCTGCCTCTGGCTCTGCTGCTGCCAGAGGGTTCGGCCGTATGGCACCTGCAGCGGCACCTCCGCCAGTCGGGTGGCCGCCGCCGGATCCGCCGGATCACGGCGCAGCGACACGCCCACCGCCGAGGTGTACGGCGTCACGAGGTTGGCAGCGACTGCCGTACGCATGATGGTCTGTCGTACGAGGTCGTCGGACGGCGGCGTCGGCAGCGAGGTGCCGTCGGGGTGGACGTGCAGGGGGCTGGTACCGGCCTGCGGGTGTCAGTGGTCGAAGGGGGAGACGGATAAGCAAAACGTCCGGAGAACTCAAGTACAAGAGGTTAAACAAGATGATGAGGCACGTGGCTAAGTAGCAGGATGCCTGACGGTCAACCAGCAGCAGTACCAGATTCGCGGGTTTAGATCCGCGGCTCAGCGCTTGCAGGTGTGCCGTATGATCGCTGGTAGGTATGCTCGCCGTGTCGTCAAACCGCACGGGCCCGCAAAGCACGCCCAACTATTCCAAACAACAACCAAAAGCAACCTCCGTGTAAAAGTCTGAACAACGCATTGCACTGCTACATACACACCGGCGCGCAGCAGCAGTAGGCAAACAGACGGACAGACCCGCCGCCACAAATCCCCGCGCGCACCGCACATCATTCATTCACCGCCCCACCCACGCACCATCAGGCTGTCGATGTAGGCCATGGCGTGCAGCACCCCCAGCGCCTCGCCGGCCTCCATCTCGCCCCCGACCGCTCGCCCCAGGGGCAGCTCCAGCCGCAGCCCCGGCGGCGGGGCCACCGGGTCACCCCCACCAGCGGCATCCCCCTCGCCCGCCTCCTGCCCGCCGGCTCCTCGGCCCTGTCCCCGCCCCTGGCCCTGGCCCAGTCCCTCCGCGGCGCCGGTCGGCTCCTCCGCCCGCAGCTCCAGGGAACCGTCCGGCTCGCAGCGGACGACCTCCAGCAGGACCTGCGGGGAGGCCGAGGGGGAGCGAGCGCGGGTCGTCAGAGGCAGTGAGACACGTGGGCCGGCCAAATAGGGACATCAAGACGGGCATCAAGGGTACTACCGTAAGGGTTTACAGAGCGAAGGGGAGCTGTACACCAGGGGGAGGGAGGTACATACACCGATGCACGTCGCGACGCGGGGTGCCGTACACAACATACATGCGTGGGTGCCGCTATGATCTCAGCAGTCCGCGGGCTGACTTCCAGCAGCGCAAGACGGCAGAGCCCTTCCCTTTATTGCCGTACATCAACCTGCCGTACCACCTGTCGTACCAAGCAGTGCCAAGCAGCAGGAGCAGCATCGTCCGAGACCAGCAACGTCGTACCTCCTCCCCGGCATCACTCCAAGCACGACTGCGCGAGGTTCCAGCCACGGACGCACAACCCTACCCTACCCTGCCCTGCCAGCTCTCACCAGCAGCGGTTCCCCGGCGAACATGCGCTGGGGCAGCACGTGCGGCGCGGGACGCACCAGCGACCCATGGGTCACCAGCCTCGGCCGCACCGCCCCCCCTCGCGCCAGGGCGGCCTTTTTCAGGAAGGCGGTCTTGGCTGCGATCGCCTCGTCCCCAACCACGTAGGCGGCGAGACCGCCAGTCCTGCAGTACAGCAATGTCGTATGCAAACACGAGGTCGTACAATTTACCGAGGAAGCCACGCACTGAGGTGCAACGCAGCCCTGGGAAGCCCTAACTCTCCGTGCATCCAATTATTCCCCGCCACCCCGTCCCTCCATCCGAACCCACCTGCGGGCGATGCCGTCCAGCAATCCCCGGTGGACCCCGTCACCAATGCCCAAACACAGCACGTGTGTACGGCGTGTCGTATCATTCAGTGTGGGGCCCCGGAGCTGCCAAACTTTGTCATCACCGTCGTGGGGTCGTTGCCCCCCTCCGGGGAGCGGGGAGCAACCGGTGTCCCCCTGGGCGCCAGGTCCGTCCGCGGCCGGCTCCGAAGCCTGCTGCTGCACCTCCGCCGACGGCGGCGGCGGTGTAATCAGATCGTAGATAAGGCCCTCCTCGTGGCCGCTGATTCCGCCGTCAGTGAGGAAGATGACCTCGCGGCTGTAGCCGGGTGTCAAGCAGCTGCGGCGCAAATCGAGGGATGGAACGATGGGTGGTCAAGGGCACTCGGCGTGAGTGTAATGTAACGTAACCGTTACAAGGTGGACCCGAGTGTGTGTGAGGCGCATAAACCAAGAGTGACAGGCTGACTGCGGCACGATATTTATTATTAATAATGATACAGCGGACCCCGCGGGTCATCGGTGACGTTATTGATGTTTTCACCAACAAGGGCGGGTCTATCCCAATCAGCGAATAGTCAACAGACACGACACTCGGATCGCCCAGCTTCCGACAGAGTGTTCCCGCAAGGGAGTGCCCCGCAAGCAAGACGGGTTCCCGATCGCTCGCTGGTCCTTACCTGCCGTACACGTGCGCGAGTACGGAAAGGATCTCCGTGCCGCCCATGTAGGCGTCCGCGTTCCGCTGGATCCAGGCCACCGCCTCGCGCTCCGTGTCCGCATTGTACGGCATGCACTGCCCGTACAACGACTTGTGGCCCGACCCGAAGCAGCTGACGTTGAACTTGACACCGGCGCCCGAGGGCAGATCGCGTACGAACAACAGCGCGGACTGTGCGTGCAGGATGGTCGGTGGTGGGCGGCAGCACGAGGCGCATGACGCGCATTGTTCGTCATCAGGGGGGGTGAGATCAACGGCGGTAAGGGACAGGAGGCGGGAGGTACACGGCATTAGAGAACCCCATGTGTTTTGTACGGTTTCTGGTTCAGTCGGCCACGGCCTCAATAAACAAATCGCAAACGCAAATTAATACCCGGGCCGCAACACGTCCTCCCCGACGACCACCACCACCACCACCACCATCAATCCCAACCTCCCCCCTCAGTAGTCTTGGCTCACCTCCCTGGCCTGCTGCATGGGAGCTCCTTGCATGGACCCTGAACAGTCCAATATGAACCAAAGCTCCTTGTTACACAGGGGCTGCTGTTGCGGCTGCGGCTGCTGCTGCTGCTCCTGCTGTGCCTCATCAGGCTGCTGCTGGGGCTGCTGCTGCGAGGGCGGCGGCGGAAGAGGGGGTAGCGCCGGCGGCACGAAGGTCGCCAGCGCGAACGTCCGCGCCTCGCCGCCCTCGGTGGCCGGCGGAGCGCGCTGCAGGAACAGGCCGTTGCGACTGAGTGCGAGGAAGGGGGGGTTGGGGAAGGAGGGGTCAACAGAAGCAGGGTATGGGCTATGGGCGACAGGTTGAGCTAGCAGTTGGGCGGGTGGGGGTAGATGAGCGGGGTTTGGATGGGCTGGGGGTGGATGGGCTGGGGATGGATGGGCTGGGGATGGATGGGCGGGGCGCGGGGGATGGATGGGCTGGGGATGGATGGGCTGGGGATGGATGGGTACCGTAGGGGGCTGCGGCCGTGAGGCGTTGGCCACCCCTTTTAACTTCTATAAAGGGATGCGCCAGCTCGTGACGACGCGCTGCATACTCTGAAATTAGGAATCTGTCTCAACCAGCACCCGGCTCACGAGGTCTGCCGCATGACTTCTCCTTCAGGGGGCACGTACAGCGGTACGGGTCTGGCGGCCGCTGCTTTGATCAGCAGCCGTGTTCAACTGCCGTTGCGCATCAGGATCGGTGGTCCGGACGACAACGCGAAGGGGACAACCCGCCCCAGAACCATCATTCGCTGAACTCCGTAACGCCAGTAGCTGCACAATGAAGCCCCACCGCCCTTCGCAGTCCCAACCCCAAATCCCAGTCCCAACCCCAATCTCAGACCAAATGTCTGCCCCCAAATGCGCACATTTCCCCCCTAAGCCCCACTTACTTGACGACCCGTGGGTCCATCTCCAGTGTGAGGGTCAGGTCCCGGGAGGGGTCTGCCACCTGATCCGACAGACTGACAGACCAGCAGCTGGTGCTGCTGCTGCTGCCACCGCCGCCGCCGCCCTGAAGACCCGTGGGTCCGGAGGAGACCGCGGCGCCATCGCTGCCGTTGTCAGATGCGGCGTGTGGGACCACCTTCACGGGCTGAGGCGAGTCGATGTTGCGTACGGCACCCTGTTCATCAGCCAAGATCTTGAGATCGTACGACAGGCTGTAGCTGACTTTGTGCGCGAAGACGGGCAGCTCCATGGTGACCTGGCGGACCATTCAGCCGTCAAGGTGCGAAAGGATCGGAAAAGGAGCAACCGACGGCCAATGAACCTGCTGCGATTCCCAGCGTCATAACTGACGTAGACTGACGGGAGGGTACTGGCGGAGGGTACTGGCTACTACGTGAGGGTACTGACGTGAGGGTACTGATGGGAGGGTACTGGGTGGCTAGACGATTTCTGGAAGTGAATCACGCAAGTTGTCCTGGTGCTCGGTGCGAACGGCACTCTCACCTTATCGACCCCCGCCTGCTCGTCACCCTTAGACCCGATGTACGGCGGCACCCACGTGGCAACGTGGCTCCACTCCAGGGTGGCCCCGAAGGAGTCCAGCAACCGCAGGTACGACAGCTCCACCACCACCGTCTCCCCGGCCAGCAGGTTGCCCAGGGAGACCTCGAATACGGAGGCGCCTCGTTCATGCTGGGAAAGGTGTACGGCGGTATGGCCCTGCTGTACGGCGAGGTTGTACTCTTCTCGCGCCTCGTCCCGCGGCTTGACCTTGGTGCTGATCTCGCGGTCCCCGAGGAGCGCGCGGAACCTGCGGGGCGGAGCCAGGGAACGAGAGAAAGAGGACGTGGTCGGGGGCCCGTGCGTCAGAGGCCATGATAGTACCAGCGAGGCGCATTCCACATATATCCATCGTGTTGGACGAGACAAAAAGCTCACGCGTGCAACCACAGCAGTGTCAATAATCAATCAAATCCGGGATCTTTTGAAACTGGCGTTCTATGGTAAGTAGTTATAACACAATCACATTGGGTGCCATGACTCTTGTGAAGCCGGTCATGTTCAACGCCAACGGCAAACAAAACAGCGAACGATAGATTTCGGGACTAAAAGCAGTTGATTTTTTATCAGATCACGACGAAAATGTCTCACTTGTATACTGCAGAACGGGGAGGTAGAGGAAACCGGAAGACTGCGCAGCAGTCGACATCGCTGCAATACGTAAGCGTTTCCTTAGTGTCTGAAAATTTGCCATTTGTATAGATTTTCGCTCTAACATCTCGCCGCTTGAGAGGCACAGACACTGCGGGTCTGTCGCCAGCTTTCGGTATGAAGATCCCACAAGGTTCCTGCTTTTCCGCGCCAGGATGAGAGAACCATTGCACGAATTCTGAACCGAAATCGGACATTTCCTGAACTGCAATTAATGACTTAATTTGATAACACGAGGGAAGCGAGACGCTGGATCTTACAATTTGGAGACAGTTAATTATAGTTGCATCCAGATAACAAGATTGAAGTAATTGATATGCGTGGCAGGCACAATTTATCCCGTTGGTCCAACTACTGTACGACAAAAACGGCGGGCGAGCGGGCCCATGCAGGCCCATATACCATAGGCTGGGAGCGAGCCTGTCTGCTCTTACAGTTTGTATTAAAATGTCACATGCACCTTTATTGAAATGCTCCGCGATGGCCGATAATGTGAAGTCAAGGCAACGTCCGTCCCTCGCTCTGTCACACTGCGCATATGCTCATCAACGGTATTGTAGCCTGCGGCAATCAATTTTTTTGTTTGTACAGACAATACAGACAACTGCATTCGGTAGAGTTAGAAGTACATTCATAGCAGGGCGAGTGACAACCGTGGCTGGATCGAAGATAGGATGGACGACCACAAACATCACAACGGCCCGTACGACAGGGTACGACAGCATACACGTGGGCGCGACCTCCGTTCACGCGACCCTGTTTTGCGTTGGAGTCACATCTAAAGCACGCACCCCCGCTGGTTGGCTGCTGTGGGCCTGTGGCCAGTTTATTTCGTCTCGGCGCTCGATAATCTATCTCCGAGCGAGACTCCGCTATACAGCATGTTGCGCACCGGGCCAAACCCAAAACCCTAGAGTCACTCCCTCCACCCGAGGGAGGAGGGACGGAAGCAGCCAGGCAGGCAGGCAGGCAAGGCCACACGCAGGCACAAATAAAGAAGCTCATCAGCAGCACAACATCGATCGATGAATGTCAATGCAACCCATCCATGCCATCCACGGACGAAGCAACGCACCTAGCTAACCCCGCAACCTGCGCCTCGGACGAGCGACCCAGGCATCCAGCCGCACAAGCAATCCTGTCAAGCAAGGCGGCCGGGAGAGCGCACGTCCGTCCTACGCACATTTGCGCACTGCCGAGACAACGGATTCCCAGCGAGCTAGCGAGTGTACTCGCTACTTAGGGCTTAGCGGGCGGCGGGCGGTAGGTACGTGCGGCATGCACCATGCATGTGTAATCCCGCGCGCACACACACATGCAGTGTTGCTATCTTCCAAAACGGGGAAATAAAATTCCGCAGGTTTCCGGCCTGTCGCCAGTAGCCAAAAAACCTTTGGCAGGGCAGATTTTGGGGGGCTTTCTAGGAAATAGAAACGTCCGAGGCAGGCCGGAAATATTTCTGTGTGTTTCGACAGCAGGGCCACTACTAACACAGCTACGACAGGGATTCTCAGTCTTGGAGGCCTGAAGCGCGCTTTCCTTGCGTCGCGGATGCATATGGGAGGGTAACCAGGAGTTGGGACACGGCATTAGAGTGTGTTTTGGCGGTAGACAGGTGTACGACGCAGGAATTGCCCCTGCGCCTGCAGATTTCCAGGCCTTTTTGGTAGTCTGGAAAAATAGTTGGCAGGGCAGGTTTCCGGCTCTCCACAGCGTCAAATAAATGATATCTCGCAGGTTTCTTGGGGGTCTGGGAAATAGAAAAATTCCCGGTTTTGTGCCCGTAAATATTATTTTTATTTAAGATAGCAACACTGCACACATGCAGTAGATAGCGCCAGTCATCATGTATGCTTGTCCGCGATCCCTAGCCTACCACCCATATGTGATGAATACTACGTTGCGGACAGATGCCCTGTCCTCGTACAATAACACCACCTGCTGGAAAAAGAATGAAATCCATACACGCACACAACTACTGCCGTCTCTCGCCACCTGCTTACTATGGTCCGAGCCATACGAAGCTAGCAGACCATTGATCAAGCAACGTGCAGTTAGTTGGAGAAGTACGGCGGATCGATGGGACCGGTATCATGCTTGTACGACGGACATGGATCCCAAGCGCTTCATGCGTGCGTGCGTGCGTGCGTGCTATCCACCGATTGGCAACTAACCAACGAGGGAGCTAGCCAGCCACCTTGCCAGCTGCTGCTAGCTGGATGGGCTCAACAAACAATCATGAACGTTGTTTGTAGGCCCCGGGGGTCGATCAGATAATATAGATGTTCATCAGGTATGCATGCACGCACCTACCCACGCCGCCACGGTATGTAATGAAATGAATGCAACCACCAACGAACGAACACTCACTGTAGGGTCGGTGCGCGCGTGACGGCTAGCTACCTTGCCGGCTCTCACCTGCTACACACGCGACCCATCCGCCCACACACAATACATCCAAAAATGTATGTATATATGTACATGTATGTACGTCCGTACGACAACAAAAGACTGACCGAGCCATTGAAACCGATTGCGACATAGCTAGGGTGAGTGGTGATTGATGAGACTAGATGCGTGAATCGTCGCCACCAACCAGGTGACCACCGCACGTGGCGTGGGTGCATTGTGTGTGGTGGTGGTGTGTGGTGGTGGTGTGTGGTGGTGGTGTGTGGTGGTGGGTGGACCCGAGTCCATCCCGACCGGGTGTTCCGACGGGCCCAGATATATAGCGCGTGTTGTGTGGTGGCATGGTGATGTGTTGTGGCTGCTGGTGCTTCAGTTGATGTACGACATGCATGTGTGTATGCATTACTTGACTGCTGGCTGGATACCTCTCTCCAAGGCACGCATACATGCATGTACGTACACCTCACACACAACCACCCAGCAGCTTCCGGCGGCAATATATAGCTCGCGGCGACACCACTCAGTACTTCAGCAGCAGGCGGGTGACGCATCATGTAGTAGGTGTCGTACAATGGTCGGCCCTGCTCCTCAAATACGGTGCAAAGCACTGTCCCAGCATCTCGAGAAGCCTTTGCCAGCTCTCACCTACTACATATGGTATCGAGACCAAAACCTAGGCTGTGGACCTAAGAGTCCCCAGTTCGATCCCTGATGACGGCGAAATGCGACCGCGCCAGTGGACGACAGTCTAGAGGTTCTGGAAAAAAAGATAGTAGTGAGATGACTAGGAGAAGGTTACATGTTCGAAAAACCCGAATATGGGCTAGGCGCGTGTCAGTCCCGGGGCACGACGTGACGTGGACCTCATCCACGGCTCAGGGTTGGCGATGGCGAGCATGGCTGGTTGTCTCGGGCCGAAAAGGGTCCCGGGACGGTCCCCTTCAGAAGGGGGGGAGTGTAGTAGGTGTCGTACAATGGTCGGCCCTGCTCCTCAAATACGGTGCAAAGCACTGTCCCAGCATCTCGAGAAGCCTTTGCCAGCTCTCACCTACTACACATCATCACAACATACACAGCACCTTATCATTCGTAACCATGCATGCCTATCATTAACTATGTTACAGGGGACCCCCAGACACATGAATGAAGGCAAGGGCATACTCGCTCGCTCCTAATAATTTCACGAGCACGAGCACGAGCACGAGCACGAGCACGAGCACGAGCACGAGCACGAGCACGAGCACGAGCACGAGCACGAGCACGAGCACGAGCACGAGCACGAGCACGAGCACGAGCACGAGCACGAGCACGAGCACGAGCACGAGCACGAGCATGAGCATGAGCACGAGCACGAGCACAAGCACGAGCTGCGTTGTTAGCTATAGCAGCAGCATGTGGATCGCACGGAGGCGAGTGAGGCGGCATAGGTAGGTACAGCAGACGGACATATATATGTATGATGATAGATAGATAGGCCGATAGATAGGACGATAGATAGGACGATAGAACCGGCCAGTGGCTATGGATAAATTCCCACACAAAATGCTGGAATGGCGAATGTAATAATTAGCAAAAATAACACAACCATGCTTACGTAGGATTGAGCATTGCAAGGCATTGCGCCATGTGTACGTGCGTGTTCATCATCCCCAAGTGGGGATGTGCGAGCAATCGAACTAAACACATCCGTGCTGTGCGTGTGCGCAGTGGGTGTGTGCTCCTACGCTGTACTTCCTGCTGCCGCCCAATGCCATGTGTGTGTGCTTCCCCCGTCCTGTCCTTCTTTGCTTGATATGCGATGCATGCCATATATATGTGTGAAGCCCATATGGCGACTATCAATCGTTGGCCACCAGCAGACGCGTGCATGCGTCATCACTGAGAGTAGTGTGGGCACATGCACGCACACACGTATGGTATGTACGACGACGGGTTGTAGGACGGACCCCGCCGCCGTACTAGTCGTACATAATTTCACACGTCAAAATCACATGAATGAGGACCAGCAATCAATTATAACCCCCGAACACATGAAGATAGGTGTGGAGATAGATAGATGCAACAAGTGTTGCACGGGCAGCACGGCGCGGCTCTCATACTCTCACGTTCGATGGCTGCATACATGCCAAACACGGAAATGTACGGCACATGGGTATGTGCGGCACGTGGTCATCATGAAAAGTGACTCGTCAGGCCGCGTTCATTCACAGACGCATACTGTCGCACACACGGCGAGGCGAGTGCGTGAGTGCGTGACTACATACATGCATACAGCCACGCACGGACTCCCCGCCCGCCCGCCCGCCCGATCGTCGATCGATCCATATATCACTAGCTCGTGTCGGTGCGCGTGCAGCAGCAGGCGAAACGTACGGCACATGGCATCGATGCCTCATGCGTGTATGCGTGCCTGCTTGCTTGCACCCCGTCGCCATGCGTGCTTGCTTGCTTGCTTGCTTGCGTGTGACAACGCATGAACGCGCGCACGGCACACACACATACATATATATAGAATGTGAATTAATGAATGAACTACACTCAGAATGTGTAGTGTGTTGGTAGGCCTCCATCTATCGCTGCGGATGGCAACCACCCCCTGCTGCTGGGGAATGTTCGTGGGCCCCACGGGTGGGGGGCGTACGCAGGTGGGTCCCCTCGGTACAGATTCTATGGTTAAATAATATATTGGGCTATAAAATAGAAATCGGTCGTGATTATTTCATCTATCGAGCATGCACACGTGCGTGCGTGCATGCGTGCGTGCGTGCGCATGCGCGTACATGTAGGCAGTTATGTGCGTGCGAGTGTGTGTACGGCGGGTACGTACGGTGGGTACGGCATACATGGTATGAGAATCCAACAGCTATCTAGCTACAGCCACAGCCAGGTCGCGTCAGTGCGAGCCAACACGGTGCCGTCCGCCGCCTTCAGCGAGGCCGCCACCACAGGCAGCCGGCCCACCGCGGCGCACCGCAGCACCACCAGGTTGGGCCCGGGCCGCAGCGCGACCTGCAGCTCGGTCTGGGCGGGGAAGGCGGCGGCCCCGGCCCCGGTCTGGCCTACGACTCGGCCGTTGACAAGCACCGCCGCCTGACTGTCCGCGACCAGGGTGAGCGTGGCGTTGCCCGCAGCCGCCACCGGCGCGGGGGCTAGGAGGGTCTTGTAGAAGGTGGTCGTGGCGGCGGCCGAGGCCATGATGCCCGTGGCCTCGAGTACGAATGCGGTGGGCTGGGAGGCGAGCCAGCGTGCGGCGGGGTCGGCGGTGATGCCGGTGGCGCCGCCAAGGTACCGAGGGTGCCTGGCGTAGGGGCTCACACCTGCATGAGTCGAGAGAGGTAGGGCGGTTGCGATGAAGGGAACGGCAGGTGGGCCGGGTGTCCACCGTATGTAACCCGTGGTCCGCTCCTCCAAGAGCACGATATACAGCATTAATATAACGTCGGGACTCGGGTCCACCCTGTAACGGTTACTACTATATCATGCGTGATGATGACGGTGTGACTGTTGCATGCTAGTATACTCGTGGACGGGCCGATACCACCGTAGCGAGCATCGATTGGGGCTGATGTTCTTGTTGTTAATTCTGGAGGGCACAGCACAGCACAGCACAGCACAGCACAGCACAGCACAGCACAGCACAGCACAGCACAGCACAGCACAGCACAGCACAGCACAGCACAGCACAGCACAGCACAGCACAGCACAGCACAGCACAGCACAGCACACCCACCGTTCCTGGAGCCCATGACCCAGTCGTCGTCCTGTCGGGGCGTCCGGCCATCGTCTGGGGGGGTGACGGCGATGGAGGGATTGCTGCTGCCGGGACCGGTGGCGGCGGCCGCGGTGGTGGCTCCAAGAGAGGCGGCGTCCCGGATCAATCGACAGGTGCGGCTGCTGCGTGAGAAGTCCCAGTGCACGCACTCGGGGGTGGAGAAGCAGGCCTGGCAGCAGCCGCCCTCGTGCGGCTGCTGGGAGCTGCTGGAGGCAAGCAGCTGCAGCTGCTGCAGCTGCGGCTGCGGCTGCGGCGGCGGCGAGGCTGCTGCTGTCGCTGCAGCGCCGGCGGCGGCCCGCAGGCCGGGACCGAGCGTGACGCCGTACATCAGCAGCGAACAGTCCGCTGCTGCTGGTGCTGCTCCTGCTGCTGCAGTACCTGTACGACAGTCAGCATGTACGGGGGACGGGTGCTACGCTTGGGTGCTCCTCCTGTATAGCCTCCCCTGCCTTTGGCAAATTTTGGCCGCACCATTGATTCCGACATGTGGCACGGAGCGAGGTGCGGATGCACATGTTCGAGGCATCTGTCTCTGAGGCGCGCACATGCAGTGAGTGTTTTACAAAAGTGCGAGAGAGCCGCTGCTGCATGCTGAGGTGGCGCCAGTTCGTTTATATATGCAGTGTATGGTGAGGAAGCTTCGGCTGTCGCGCGCCGTGGCTGTCACCGATGACCCGCGGTGTCCGCTGCACCATCCTTGATAATAATGCTGAGAACACGTGAATGTGTTGCATCACGCGTGCCTAGATGCTTTGCTTGTCGCTCGTGACAAAGCAGCCAGCCAGCAGCTGGGAGACGGCGCTGTGCGATACGCCTGTACCCCGCTAGGCAGCTAAGTATCTAGTGGGCCAGTTGACCGTCCAACACTGCGCATACGGCACCCCAGAGTCAGGCCTGCTGGTTGGTTGGCCATCCAGCTGCCTGACCGACGTAAGTCCTTACGGGCCTGCTGCGCACTACGCACTGCTGCGCGTGCGCCAGTGGAGTAGTAGACCAACACTC